>JAOXYD010026402.1:0-14356 GCA_028565735.1 Pinacopodium congolense | reverse complement strand
TGGCTTATTGATAGGATTGGAATATATTAAGCTTTCATATGTATTTAGATGTGATTTTAATCCTATTTTATTATTTAAATGCTCAATTTATCTTCATTTTGTATTCAATATTAGGTTAAATGTGTTTATACACATTTGATGCAAAAAATAAGGAAGATAGGTACATCTGAAGCAAAATGTTGATCTAAAGTGTAGCGGTCCCTATTAAACGAAGATTGATCGATTGAAGTCTAAAGTAAAATGTTGATCCAAAGTGTAGCGGTCCCTATTCAATGAAGATCGGTTGATCAATGTCAAACAAAGATTGATCGACTGCTGTCTGAAGCAAAATGTTGATCCAAAGTTTAGTGGTCCCTATTGAATGAAAATTGATCAATCGAAGGCAAGACACCGGTCGACCAAATGCAAGGACTGGTCAACCGAATGATGCTTCTTCTAAGACCGATCAACCAAACAAAAGACATCGGTTGACCGATATACAATTTACGCAGACCTTAAACAGTGAACTATATTTACCGATCAACCAAACAAAAGACATCGGATGATCGATATACAATTTACGCAGACTTTAAACAACGAACTGTATTTTTATCCAGCATCAAAAACCTGATGAAGTGCAGTTTATAAAAGAAGAAAAGAAGAGGGGAGGTGGTAATTAGTAGAGAATAGAATACAAAACTCTTTTTGTCTTGATTTCTCTGAATTTTCCATTTGTTCTTCATCGTTCTTAAGTATTCTTTTAAGCTTTTAGGTTAGATTTCATTATTGTTGATTTAACATTCGATTTTATTGATGTTTTCCGTTTGCTCATGTTTTTATTAGTGATTATCTTATGCTTTAGTTTATTATTTTCGAATTTAGTTAATCTTGGATATTTAGATGAATTGTTTTAAAGGTTTTGAGATGATATTTCATGAATAATGGAGGGTTGATTAGTATTATTGAATGGACAATCTTGATTTATAATTTTTAAGTGAATTTCAGTTGTTTAATCCTTTTTATTTTGTTATTCTTGCTAAATTTTCATTAAGTTTTAGTTATTGATTGGATTATTTTAATGTTTTACCTTCATCCTCGATAATTTTAACTGGGTTTTGATTTATAGAAGAATTTTGGCATAATTCTAGATTGTTTAATGTATCAATTTCATATTTGATTTATGTTTAATGTACTAGACTTTTTATCCCTTATGAGATTGGTTTTGAGATTTGAGATTGGTTTATGCTTCATTGGTTATTAATATAGATTATCTAAGTTTACATTAGATAAAGTATTGAATTTTCGGTTTCTTTGAGCAATCACTAATTTTCTAGTTTTTATCATTTTATTTTAAATATGGAACTTGTTTATTTTATATTTATGTGGATTTAATATGTGTGGCTAGTTTTCTTAGAGGTTTAGAGATATCATAAGGATGAAGGGATGGAAATTGTGAGAATGGAGTTGAACTAGTCCTGAAGTGGTAATCGTATGTCAAGGTTGATTTGGGATTTAGGATAAATGACATGAATTAGGAGTTACTTCTAGGTTTGATTGCGAAACCGAAGGATAGGGATGAGCATGTGACACATAATAGTCTATAGTATTTCTCAGAAGTAGTAATAGGTTAGTTTAATTTTTCAAGATACTTAATCAATTAATCTAAGATCCCATACCTTTAGCTTACACCTTCTGAGCTTATAAGTAGGTAGCCTAAGTTAGTATTTTATTATTTCCTAATGCATCTTTGCTATTAAACTTAGAGAGGTTGTTCTAGATTATAGTAGAGATTGGGTCATTTATAGAGCTCATTACTTTTGTCTATTTTAGAGAAATTAAGGGTTCGAGAGCTTAAATCGAGTCTATAGGCTAACATCTTGATGAGAGTACCTTTTATTTGGATTCAAGGATCAATAAATATCTTGGATTCTCAAAGATATCTCGAACCCATCTTTTGCTACTATTATTCATCTTCTTTATATTTTCTTTGTGATTGTTTTTCTATTTGACATTATTGCATCTTAGTCTATTTAGCTTCCACCATTCAAGGATATTTTCTTTTCTCTTATTTGCAACATTAGAGATAATATTTTCATCCTAACTCTCTATGGTTTAACCCTAGCTTACTCTACTGCATAGTTTGGTTGTTAAGAATTTTATTATTTAATGGCTTGTGATGAGTTCATCAAATTTTAAAAAATTTGGTAAACTCATCATAAGCTACCAAATAATAAAATTACCTAACCTACCTAACTAAGTAGTTAGGGCAAGTCATGATCAATCTCACAGAGAGCTAGAGTGAATTACTATCTCTAATGTTGCTAAAAAAATAAAAACAAAAACCATTGGAATGGTGAGAACTAAAGAAACTAAAACAATTAGGAAAGCAAACACCAAGGCAAAACAAAAATAATACTAACAAAGAATGGGCTAAGTATTATCGGGAATTAGGAATGATTATTGATCCTTGAATATAGATAAATGGCGCTTTAGCTATGGTTTTAACCTATAGGTTTGAACAATATCTCAAACCCTTAGTCCCTCTAATTTAGACATATCTAACAAGATCTAGAAATACCCCTAGCTCCATCTATCACTGAGAACAAGCTCTCTAGATTTAATAGTGAAGAAGCTTTAGATGCTAATAATCGACTATCTTAGGGCTCTAACTTGCAAGATCGGGTAGAGTAACCTTAAAATAAGGGACTCTGGATTAGTTAGATATGCATCCTAACAACTCCAACTAACCTATTGCCACTTTCAGAAATTTCTAAAGACCATTGCGTATCACTTGCTCATTCATAGCTTTATAATTAGGGAATTTAGTAAAAGGGGGTCAATCCTAATGATAACTCCTAATCTATAACAATTAACCAAAATCCCAAACCAACCTAAGCCTAAAAACACTAAATTAAGCCGAATCAATTCACATTCTCACAATTAATCAACCTTAACCCTTTATACACCTTAAAACCCAAAATATTCTAGCTAAACATTACGAAATTAACACAGAACATAAACTAAAAATACTGAAAAATAAATCATAAATGCAGAAATAATTACGAAATAAATAAATACAATGCTAGAACTAAAATAAAACACAATTATATTAGTTAAAAGCAAGTATTCTGTATAAAAATAAATTAAAAAACTAAAATAAAAAATAACAGAAAATAAATGAAGAAAAACATCAAAATAAACAACTATTGAAGGTCTAGAATAAAGTAGTAATAAGAAAACAGAAGAAAATATCTAAACTAATCTAGGTTATGGAAAAGAAATAAAACAAAACCCTAAAAAATGGAGGAAGATGACTGAAAAACTCAAGAAAAGCCGAAGTCTGGACACGCCTTGCCTTTTATATTAAGGGTTTGGATCAAAACAACATTAGTTTTTCTCTTCTTCTTTTTTCCACTGTCAAGATGTCTTCTTTAGTGTTTTTTGGTCGATTGGTCTATTGGTTTAGTCAACCAATCTCATGAGTAGCCTTATTCATTGACCGAACCATTGACATCGATCAACAGGTCCATGCCTTTGGTCGGCTGATGTCTACTCGGCCAGCTGATCTTCATTCAACGGTGATAGCTACACTTTGGATCAAATGCTCCAATCTTGCTCCTTTTTCGTATCAAACGTGTATAAACACATTTAACTTGACATTAAATGCAAAATGAATATAATTTGAGCATTTAAACAATAAAATAGGATTGAAATCACATCAAAATGCATATGAAAACTCAATATATTCCAATCCTACCACTTGATCTTCTAAGGATGTGAGGTTGGTGACTTGCTACTACAATCTCAAGATAGTAACGTACTTAATTTTCGGTGTAGAGGTTGGGATGTTATTCCTACTATCCCAATATTGACAGTTAGATGCCATAGTTATTATCAACTTCTTTGTATCAGTTGGTGTCTTGTCAACTAATGCCCCTCCACTAGTTTCATCTATCATATTCCTATCCATAAGCGTTCGTCCTTCATAAAAATATTGAATAAGAAGTTATTCACTTATCTAGTGATTAGGGCAGGGGGCAGCTGTTGCATAGTTTCTTGAAACACTTCCAATACTCATGAAGTGACTCTCCTCCATTCTATCAAATGCCACAAATCTCCTTACGAATGTTTGTAGCCCGCGATGCTAAAAAGTACTTCTTAAGAAAGACTTGTAGCATTTTGGTCCCAAGTGGTAACCAAACTAGCAAGTAGATCGTAGAGCCACTCATTGCTTGCATCTGTTAAGACAAAAGGAAAGGATTTAAGCTTCATTTGATCTACCGTTACACCAGTTGGCTTCATCCCCGAACATGTGATGTCGAAAACCTTAAGGAACTTGTTTGGGTTAATGATGTAGCTAGATCCTAATGAACTATTATCCCTAAAACTTATAAAGATAGGAAAAGCACGTATTAGTCCAGGTATAATTTCAAAGCCAGGTTTATTATCAGGATAATAAATTCAAAGAAGATAAGGGTTAAAGGTATGAGTTGTAAGCTCCTTCAAAGTTTGCTGGTATGCTCCATGGTGACTTCAATTTCCTCTGCTTCTTGAGACTCCTCTAAGTTCTCTTCAACTTGCTCTCCTGATGATGAACTACCACTCTTAAGCATAGTAGTATGCTAAATGCACTCATAATGTCGAAGCCTCATATGACCAATGATAAGAGAAATCAAAAGAAGGTTAATGGGAGACAAAAGTGAGCCTCTATTCTCCACAACGAATTTTCACAACCTTGTATGCTTTGGAGGGCTTTGGGACATGCAAAATAGAAAACAAGATGAGAAATGTTAAAAAAAAGAATAAAATAATACAAAAAATAACAAGTAAAACACCAGTTCCCTGGCAACGGAGCCAAAAATTTGATAAACCTATTGCTAACTATCAAATAATAAAAATAATAACCTAATTATGAAGTAGGGACGAATCCATAGGGGGTTAAGATGCACTATTAGTTCTACTATTGTAAATAAAAAAGAGAACGAAAACCCCTGCACGTAAAAATAACTAACATAACTAAGAAGCAAAAACAATAAAAGGACATACACAAAGCAAAAGACAATAAACTAACAATAATAAAAAAGAAATGGGCTGAAGGTATTCTCTAGATGTTGACTATTGATCCTTGAATTTACATTAAAGGTGCTAGCCTATAAGTTCAAAGAAGCTTTCAAACCCTTAATTCGTCTAACTTAGGTAAATCTATCAAGTTATATTCACTATAACTTAGAACAAGCTCTTTAGATTTAATTGTCAAGATGCATTATGTACTAAAGAACAACAAACTTAGGCCGCTAACACACTAGCTCAAAAAGTGTAACCTAAAGGTATGGAACCCTAAACTAGTTAGTTAGGTATCCTAATAAATATAAATAACCTATTGGTACTTTTGAGAAATCGCTTAGGACAATTACATATCACATGCTCAATCTTAGTATTCAAATTAGGAAATTACGTAAAGGGTGATAAGGCTTAAAGATAATACCTAATTCATGACATTTAAACAAAATCCCAAACCAACCTAAGCTTAAAGTGACTAAATCAAGTAACACTCAATCACATCCTCACAATTAATCACCCTTTCATCCCTCATATACCTTCAAGCCCTTAGGAAACTAGCCACACGTGCCTAAATTAAGCAAAATTGACATTGAATAAATAAAACCATTACTCAATTTAAAGAAATCAAGGTTAGAAAATTCAAACTAGTAATGAAAACCAAGGTTCAACATTTAATTAACAAAACCTAAGACTAAGATAAGCAAAATAAAAATTCCAATGATCCTAAACTGAAGAAAAACTAAAATTAAATGAATTAGAGCCTAAGAACATGCATAAATTTCATTTACCAAACATAACCTAATAAAAAATATCAAGAACAAAGAGAGACCCATAAGAGAAATCAATACACAAGCTAATATTCCATAAACCCAAATCTAAAATAATAAGAAATAAAGCTCAAACAACATTAATAAAGGTCGGAAAAGAAAATAAAATGATCTATTGATATATTTGCAAAAGAAAAAGCCCATACATTATCCAAGACATTCAAAATCAAAATCCATCAAACTCCTAATCTATATGCAATATAAACTAGAAAAACTACAATGCAGTTTCAAAATCATTAAATAATTGAAACAAAGATGAAAATATTAAAAAAAAATATTAAACTACTGGAAATTCAAATATAAGAAAAAACCCAACATGTGAACCTTAGAACATCAAGAAACTTTAAGAAATAGGGGTGTCTCCTCTCTTGCATTTTTTAAACCCCTTATATATGTCTTGGATGGTTGTTAGGGCTTAAGAGATGTTGTGGGAGCAAATTTTTCCCTAAGAATCATAAAATGAAGTCATTTTACAATTTTCGTTTAAGTCCTCATGAATTGATATCTTTTGTCCCTCTTCACCTTTTCTACTATACCTCTTTCTATACACCTTCATTAGCCATGAAATTTGGTATTCAGATTCAAAACATGATTATCATAAACCCCATAAAATTTTAGATCTATATAAGCTCTAAAAGTACACCTCATGCATCCCCAAAGTCACTTGAATAAAAATCGATTCTCAACTATGCTTGTCTTTGTTCTTTGTCCACTCTTGATGACTTGTCATATGGCCTTCAAATTTGGCGTGGAACTTTATAACATGATGCTTTAAGTCCTAAAATTAATTCCACATCCCTTCTAATTCCAATTGTGCTCTAATTCTACTCCAAAGTTGGCCATTTCAACTTATATTTATGTCATGAGGTCAAATCTACAAGTAAACTAAAAAAAGGAACACAAATCAAGTAATTAAACATCAAAACAGGGGTAAAATGACATTGAAACATATATAGAAATACTATAAAATGCATCCCTAACAGATATTCACTATCTCATTGCCAAATGTATATTTTTTGGTCACTTTTACAAAGGTTTTAGGGTATCCTTCACAAGTTTCCAATTTCACAATATGTAAACCCTAAAAAATAAGTTTTAAAAATGTCACACTTGACTTACAAATTGTTGAAGAAAGGGGTAAAAAATCAATTGAAAATGTAAGTGCAAAGAACCATTTGAAACAATACCAAAACTTAACCATACTTCACCAGAAACCACTCAAAATGCTACAATCCACACTGGTATATGTTTCTCATCTTCTAAATGCAATAGACACTACCTAATGCACTTATATATAATGAAAAATTGACCAATTAACCATTAGTGACTATTTTCTATTGTTAAAATTCATTAAATTTATTTTCCCACTAGTTTATACTTGTAAGCGCATGATTCTCACATACATCTGTTCAGGTTAACAAATCTTCCAAAATTCAACACATTAGTCAGTCAATAAGCTCTTTAGTCAACTAGTGGTGGTCAACTATTCCCTATATAGATTATATTTTAACAATTCAAATCACAATCAAACACATTCAAATAAACCCAAAATAATTCCTAATACTATAGAGAACTTAACTCAGACACACATTAAAAACAGTCCAAAGACATTTGTACTTATCAAGATGATTATTGTAAAACCATTTCCCACATATTTCCTCTTGATTATGTAATTATATACATAAACTATCTATGCATGAAATGATTCCTTTAAACATAATGTTATAACCAAGTAAGACTTACATAAAAAATTACAATATAAACCTGTTGAAACTCTAAATTGGTCTTCAAACTTGAGTCATCATATGCTCCACCTAAGCTCTAAGACTCCAAAACATACCTCTTCAACACTTCTCCAACACATTTATCTTTCAAAAACCTTAAACATAATAAAATTATTAATACAAGATTGTTTTTTCATCATTAAAATTAGGTAAATCCATCCTTGGATAAAAAAATAGTATTCTGTGCATGGAAAAAAAATGTGTTAATGCCTTTAATATTTTCTATGGTGTGTCCTATTACCTTTCAATGCAATTTGACATCTAACATTTTTTTTAGTTTCAAATTTGCTTAGATTTACTTTCACAATCACGTGATATATAAAGTTGGGTTCGAGGAACTCATACTTGAGAGTAGAAGGGAGAAGTTTTAGTTTTACCTATAGAGTTTTCTCTTCCATTTTACTATATTAGGAGCCATCCTTTACCAAGCACTCTTTAACTGGATCATCTAATTGATGATCAACTAACTCCTCTCTAAGAACTTTTCAGATATGTCAATTCTACAAAAAGAGTTTCCAAGAGAAAGATATTTCACAACATTAGGTAAAATAAATTCAAATCTCTCTTTACTAATACTTTAGGAAAGTTATCCATTTTCTACATTAATGACAACTTATGTTGTGGCTAAGAAAGATATTTCAAAGAATGATAGGGATTTAACTATCTTCCTATGAAAGAACATAGTAGGACTATCAAATAATTGTAAGGTCATAGTCTCCTGTCTCAAGTTTTGTCTAAATATAAAAAGTCATGAGATTGACAGCTGCCCCTAAATCATATAAAGCACGATTAAAACTCATATCATCAATAATGCATGGTACAAAAAAACCGTCAAGATCTTTAAGTTAAAGTGGCAACTCATTTTGAATTATGGCATTAGACTCCTTTCTAAGGCCATAGTTTCATAGTCTTTGAGCCTTATGTTATTAGATAGTATCTCCTTTAAAAATGGACATAGGAAGGCATATTTTTAGGGCATTTATAAAGGTGATACTAATATATAATTTTTATATAACGTTAAAAAATTTTAAAAATTGATCATCTAGATTAAAAAACTTCATAGTTGCTCATCTAGTTTTTCATTAGCTAATCTTTAGAGAAAGGGTGTAGGCAGTTTCTAAGGTATAGGGGGAACATATTTGGCTTCTTTACTTTTCTCTCCTTTTCCTTCAATAGAGTCTTTATTTTTATCAAATTTCTACTTCTTACCATGCTATCTATTCTTTTCCTACCTGATTTTAGGAATGTCCACTTGCTTATCACTCATAAAGATTCATAATATAGCCTCACTTTAGGAACACGTGCTTTCTCTTACAGATTGTTAATAGAGGTATATTTATAGTTTTTTTATGTGCATTTACCTCTACTTTGATGTTAAATTATTTAATTTCTATTTAGTAATGTTGCATTTGTAGGTCCATACCTAAAATTAACGATTAATGCAAAAGGAATCACATTTAGAGCATTTTTCATGAGATCAATACCCCTTATAAATGGCACCATTGATGGTCCTATATAGACCACCATTGGTGTCCACAGTAGTGTTAAACACGGGTTTAATATGGTGTCATTTTTCTCTAACACCCCTCATTGATGCCTAGCCTAGTACAGAACATAATCGCAAGTTATAAACAACATTGTTGATCCCTGATTACAAACGTTGTTGACATCCACAGACACATTTTTCTAGTTGGATCCTTGATGATTTATGAAGTAAATTGTTTCCAACATGTTGCAAACCTAATCAAAAAAATATTTAAGCATTCTTAAGATCCTAAAGCATAAGTTTAACAATAGATTTTTACCATTTTCACCCTTTTTTAGATTTCTCTCTTTAGGTTAGGTTTTTATTAGTTTTTAATTTTTAATCTTTTTTATTTATGATTTAATCTTGTTTTTAAGGATTCTAGAGATTAAGAGATGTGATTCAAAGTTAAGGCTATCTAGGGATGTGATTTGGTTAATTCTAAACTCTTGAATTCATTGTATGTTACTCTTTTGTTTAATTAATACAAAAATATGTTGTTTAAGTTTCAACACTTATGTTCTTTGATTCAAATGATGGATAATCTGAATTTTTAACTAAAGTAAAGCTAGTAAATGGTTTGATTGAATTCTTAGGCATTTTTATGAGTTTATATTTGATTATTTGAATGCTTAATTCTCTTTTATAAGTTGACCACTTAGGAAATAATCATAGATAACTAAGGATCTGAGAAATCTACCTTGTTTGTTGGAAAAGTCAATTAACAATATGGTTTAAATCAATGAATAACCAAACTATGGTTAATTGTGAGGGTGTTAATCTTGAAATAGGGAATTTTAAGATTAAAACCTCTTTTTTTTTTAAAGCCTATTACCTAATTCTAATGAATGACCAAACTTTAAGATAGGATCAATAAAGAAAATATATTGATTTAACCAAAGCTCTGACTTGATGTAGTGAGTAAACCCTAGATAAGGTATCAAAACCTTTAAATGACTTAATTGAATAATTAAAAACATAAACCTTGGCTAATCAATATAATTTGGTAATCTTTAATTATATTCTTGATCTTCTTTACATTAGTTGGAGCCTTTAGTTTAATTTAATTGCTTTTAAATTGGCAAATCATTCCATTTGACTTCTTTAGATAATTATGATTTGAATGACCTAGTACTTAAAACATTTGTTTTATGGACTCAACATCTAGACTCATTTGAATCCAATATATTACTTTTTTATCACTGCATTTATTGATAAATTGGTCATCAATTTAGTGTGGAAATTATGTTTTAAAAGATTGAAATTGATTTGATTTAGATACCTTAGACCAACCATAACAATAGTTTCGTGTCTTTGTTTCCCTCCCAATTAGTGAGCCCTTGTTAGTTAGTTTACCAACATTATAGATTGAAAAATAAGGGTTATAATTTATATAATATGTGGCTCCACATTGAGATTACATTAAAAATTAAACAATTGCCTTGATAGGTGCCAAATTTATTGCGTTTTTAATGCATAGTTATTATATTTTGACTCATAAATTCATGTTTAAATGTTCAATTTATGTTAGAAATTATTTAATTTTCAAAAAATGGAGATTATTTGGTGAATTATGAAGATTGGAATAAGAAGAGAGTCCAAGTGTCACTTTCTAAGACCTACAAACACCCTTATATTGCTCCTGGGACCTCCGTATAGGAGCCTCAATTTTAGACTAAGACGACGAGCTCAAGGTGCCATATTACTTCGAGTCAACCTGCCATATTGGGGTTAGACAGACGTATCACCACCATATCTCAAATATTGTGGCTAAGGCATATTGTTAATTAATTCCTTTATTTGTAAGTACCAAGTAGGAGCTTGGAGAACCTACAAATGCTAGAAAAACACAAAGACATAAAGGATACACAGAGAATTTAGATCTAAAGCTAGCGAGCTTCTCTATTAGTTTTTGCTAGGGTATCTAAGCTTCAAACACTTGTCATTCGAGTTTTATCTTAGTTTTTGAGTTGCTGCTTGTTGGAGCTTGTTTCTAAGACACATATATGAGTTTATAAACCATTGTTTGGGGTTTTCTAACTCATATTATTATTTCATTTTCTCTGTTTTTCAAATTAATCACAGTTCATGTTCTTAAGCGTACACCTTTGTATGTTCTTTGATTTTTCTAAAAGTTCTTGATAATTTACAGTTTTGTTCGACTCTAGATCATGTTAAGGAGTTCAAGACATGTCTAGGAGCTTTCTTTAGTTGTTTTGTAACTTCTAAACTGATTATTTGGGCTCATATTTTTAGATATAACAAAGTATGTTTTTGAAGTTACATTTTTTGTATGCTTTGGTGATTATGTGTTGCTAATTCATTTTCCAGCTATGTCTTGATGTTTTAATGAATTAAAAGAGCTTAAATACATGTTTAAAGATCTGTTTTTTGTTTATTAAAGGTCTGAATGTCTTAATTTTAAGCTGGCCACTAATGATTATAGTGAAAGACAATCTAAAACTTGAGAAATCAACTTAGGTTGTTAGAAAAATTAATAAATAACATAAATCACTCAATGAATAACCAAATTTTGATTATTTATCAGAGTTAGATTTCTGAAATTAATTTTCTAGAAGTCACTTTTTTGTTTTTGAAGCCTATTAACTTAATTTAATACATGACCAACCTTTAAATTAAGCTTAATAGAGATAAGGCATAAGTCTTAACCATAACTTTGTCTTGAAACTGTGAAGGAACCCTAATTCAATCTTTAAAATTCTTTACAACTTTATTAAATCATTAATCACCTCATCATTAGCTATTTTCCACAATTTTGTAAATTTTAGCAATTTTTAAATCATTTTTAAAATCAAAATTCCTAGGTTTAAAGCAAGTAAGGATAAGTTAGCATTTTTCACATTATTAATCATTTATTAGGAATTTTTTAGATAATTGTTATCCAATTGATTTAGTAATTAACCAATTATCCCTATGAGAATGATACTTTGGGATCTTTAAAACACTCCACTATATTACTTGTTCGATACGTGCACTTGCCTTCATCACGTTGGTTTTCAAAGTAAAATTGTTTAAAAGTATTCTAATTTTCTTAAGTTACCTAACCAACGCAACCCTTTTTTAGTGCCATTGTTGGGGATCGATTGTGGTAATATTAGAACATTTTGTGTTAGTTACTTTATGAGTTGTAAAATGTTTTCTAATTTTTCTGAATTTTTATGCATTTATTTTCTATTTTTACTATTTAGTTTGCTTTTGTTACTTTATGTTATCTTATTTTAGTTATTTTCTTTTTTAGTTAATATTTTCTTTTATTTAGTTATTTTATTAAGTTTCTATGCATACTTAAGGACAAAATCTCAAGCCAGTAGATTTTGATCCAGAGCTTTAGTGTATATTGAAAAGGAAAAAGAAAGAGTCTCGAGCAACCATGTCTAATCCTTTAAAAGTAGGAACATTTAGTGACCCAAAATCAAAACCTATATAAATGGGTCTAGAAGAACATGTACTTGTTAGACCTCAACAAAAAGCTTTAAAAGTAGGAACATCTAGTGACACAGAATCAAAACATATAGAAATGGATCCAGAAGAACATGTACTTATTAGACCTCAAAAAAAATCTAGAGAACCGACCATGATGGAACTAGTAGTGTGAAACTAAGATAGACCTGTGTCTAGCATTATCCGGTCCAGAGTCAATGCTAATAATCTTGAAATCCCACATAGTATCATTTATATGGTTAGGTCATCATAATTGGAGGTTCAGCTTTAAAAAACGACAATAAACACTTGCAAAATTTCCTTAGTTCTTGTGATATTTTCAAAACTAGTGGGGTCTTTAATGATGCTATTAGGCTCAAGTTTTTTCCTTTATCCCTTATAGATAAAGCTAAAGGCTGGCTATCCACAGTTCAGTTTGTATCCATTACTACATAGGATGAGTTATTTAAGGCAAGCTTAGCTAAAATTTCCTACCTGAGAAGATAATAAAAAATGAAGGTTGAGATTAACTCCTTTGTGCAGTATGAGAATGAGAATCTATATGAGGCATGGGAAATATTTAGAGAGATGCTTGCTAAGTGTCCTAGTCATATATTTATCACATGGGAACAAGTAGATATCTTTTACACTGGTTTAACACCTTCAACTTGTAGCACTATTAATGCTGCAACTAGAGGTAATTTCATGCGAAAGATTGCAACCGATGCCTATAATCTAATTGAGAAAATAGCTATGAACAATTTTCAATACGATTTTAATCGCCATTTAAGAAAGCCACATGGTGTTCATGAGATTAATGACACAGTAGCTCTTGCAGCTCAAATGGAAGTACTAAGCAAAAAGTTAGATATTTTGGTGAGTAGAGTTGGGAATAGTAATCATAGAGTTTAGTGAAAATTTTATGGAAGTACGTCTCATTCATCATTAGAGTGTCAAGAAGCTAGTCCTTTTGCTTGAGAACTAGAATAAGATTAACATGTTAAAGATATCAATAAGCAACGAGGAAACCCTTTTTCAAACACTTATAATCTTAGTTGGAGGAATAACCTAAACCTTTTATAGAACAATAACCAAAACTACTAGCAACCACCTCGATCACCTCAAGCAAACCCTCAAAGAGAACCTCCACCTGACTTTAGAGCCAACTAACCTCAAAGAGAGTCACCTAGTTTTAAAGAGAAAGTTCTCAAGTACATCTAATTAAATGAGTCTAGGATGAAAAACCATAAGGTGTTAATTAAAAATATGGAAACTCAAGTTGGGAAAATTGTATAATTCTTACAAGAGAGATTACTAGGTAAGCTACAAAGCACTACCAAAGGCAATCATCTTGAGAAGTGGAAGAGAGGTTGAGAATGGAAGGAAGAAGATCGAAGAAAAAGATAAGGAAGTGATGGGGAAGTGTGAAGAAAAAGAGATCACAAAAGGACATGATAGAATAGAGAGGGCTATTGGAAGAAGAGAGAAGGTGGAAGAAGAAGATAGAAGAGAAAGAGGACAAGACAAAAGATAGAGGCTATTGAAAGAAGAGAGAAAGTGGAAGAAAAAGATAGAAGAGAAAAAGGACATGACAGAAGAGAGAGAGAGAGAGAGAGAGAGAGAGAGAGATCTAAAGAAGAAGAGAAGAAGAAAGAAAAGGAAGATGAGGGTGAAAGTTCAGAGAAGCCATCTAAGTTGTTTCTTAACCTTAATACAACCATACAAACCTATAATTCTAT
>JAOXYD010026393.1:0-14356 GCA_028565735.1 Pinacopodium congolense | reverse complement strand
CATTGAGATTTTTTGGCCCTTAATTATTGTGTTGATTAAATAGTAAATTTGATTTATGTATTTTTTTGGAGTTATGATTTTAGGATTGTTGATTAAGGGCTTATCTTCATCCTATAAGGAAGATTTTATGGGTTACACTTTAACCTCTAAAAGAAAGATTTTGTAGGTTTTTCTTTACCTTTGAAAGTAAGATTTTGTTAGGTTAGTTCCTTTAAGAAATATTATAAAAGGTTGCTTTTTACCTTAACAAAGAAGATTGATTATATGGGTTCCTTTTTGCCTTAAAAAATATTGATTTATAAAGAAATTTCAAAGTGAATCTTGAGAGTGAATGTAGGCAAAGAATTTTTGCCGAACCATTAAAAATTTTTTGTTTTTTCATCTTCTCAACCCTATCTTCTCAGTATATTTAGTTATGTATTCAGTTTACATTCTTATTGTGTTAATTGGGCATTATCATATTCAT
Source organism: Pinacopodium congolense (assembly GCA_028565735.1). Taxonomy (NCBI): domain Eukaryota; kingdom Viridiplantae; phylum Streptophyta; class Magnoliopsida; order Malpighiales; family Erythroxylaceae; genus Pinacopodium; species Pinacopodium congolense. The sequence goes on along the minus strand of JAOXYD010026393.1, from coordinate 13,890 downwards.
TATTAGGTTGAATTGTGGTTGGTGTGAATGAAGCTCACCTAAGTTTTAAATCAAAATAAACCAAAGAACCACTAATAGACAATATAAAAAAAATTCAATGAGGCAAATGCACCTATTACTATGTAGTAAAGCTATTATAAGTCTAGGTTGTCGATCCACGAGGACTGCAACTATTAACGAATTCCTATCCCTATTTCCTAGCCTTATCGAAAGATGTTTCAATGATGAATTTCATAAAAGAAAACCAAATAAACAAAAGTAAATCCAAGGATAATCTCACACAAATTAATAAGCAATATTAAAGTTAGAATCTAGGTTATTAGTCCCTACTAAGATGTTTTTGTATTAATTATTTGACTTTAATTTAATAGACTCTTTAAATTATCTTAGACAGTAGATCTCCTAAATTGCATTACAATCTCACTGTCAAGTTATAGAATTCCTATTTAATTTAACAAATTAAGTGATTGGTCATACTATCGTAATTTATCAACTAAATGCATTACTAAGTTTTATGGAACGTATTGTTTTTATTAATCTCACACCTAATCTAGACATCTCATGTAAGCCTATGGTCAAGGATTTTATTCAAGATGCATCACTTATGGTTGATCTATTCATATATTTGATTCGGTCCTTCTAAATATATGATATCATGTATTTGGAATTAAAATTTCCTAGTTAAAATACATTCAAAAACCAATCTTAATTGATTCTATAGGCAATTCAAAGAAAATCTAAAAATTCATTTAAAACCTAATAAATAATGTAATACTACACCTTAATGTTTATAAAAAGAAAGAGGATAGAGAGGATCATAGTTAAAGCTCTTTAATCCCTTGACTTCTTAATGATTCTTATTGCCAAATTCAATTTTGATCTTGAATTTTCTATGTTTTGCTCTCACTTTCTCCTTCAATCTTGCTCAAATCAATAAAATGGCTTAGAATTTGTGTCTTCCCCCTTAGAAGCTATTTGGAGGCTTCCAAAGGCAAAGAACTCCCTCAAAAGATGCAAAATTAGGTTAAAAACCATGTGGAGCTTGACTAGGACATAGGTTAAGACACGAGCGTGTCCCAAACCATATCCCTCTCTATCTCATTTACACGACCTAGGGCATAGCTGTGTCCTAGGCCATGTCTTCATGTTGGTTTTCTAAATTTTTCTATTTTTCAATCTTTTTGATATAAACTCTTCTTTTCTTAGCTTTTAGCCTCGAAATTGGTGTGAAACTCAATAATATGATGCTCTAACTTCGTAAATTGATTCCACAATTCGCTAACTCCAAAAATGTCTTAAAATGCTCACTCAAGTCATATAAAACATAAAAAATTATAGGAAAGCACATAAGTAGCATCTTATGTAATAATTCAAATTACATGCAATTATGCTTTAATCAGAAGATAATCATCCTTAAAGTATGCCCAAAAAATGTATGATTAGGGTACTATCAATGGTAAAATATTTCATTCATTGCAAAAATTATTTTAGGTTTAAACTTAGAAATTTTTAGAACATTTAATTCATCCGTCCTTTTAGGTGCCGCTTAGGCTAACAATTAGTGTCAATGCTAGTAAGACTTTGTGTATAAATTTTTTTAACAAAATTAGTGCGAGACGTGCAAATGGAAAAAATAGATAGACCAACCTTGTTTGATATAGACAATTAAATAAATTTGATAATTAAGATGGAACTTTTTGTTTTGTCTATAAGTATTGAATTTTGGAAAATAGTAGAGAGTGATCCATATATTACCAATAAAATAACAAAAAGTATTTAAATTAAAGGAGGAATGAGACATTCATGACAAGAAATTAGTGTCTATAGATAATAAGGTTGTACATATTTTATTTTGTACATTAAGTAAAATTAAATTCAATAGAGTATATATGTGTGAAACAACACAAAAGATATAACATATACATCATAACACATATGAGGGAACTAGTCAAGTTAAAGAGAGTAAAGTGAGCATGTTTGTACATTACTTTGAATCGTTTCATATGGAAAAAAATGAACTAATCTCAAATATGTATGTTATATTTTTTCATCTTTTTATTTCTTTAAAGGTCTTGGTAAGAAAGGTGTTTAAGTCTCTTCTTAATATTGGCCCCATATAATACTTAAGAGGGGGTGAATTAGGTATTTAAAATTTTTTCTAAGTTACATAACCATATATTTTTTCAATTTATTTAAACACATAAGCTAAAAAATAATTCTAATTTATTAAATTAAATAGCAACAATAAATCAGACAATAAAAAATTAATGCATAAAAATAAAAGAGTAAGGCAAGAAAGACACAAATTATTTATCCTAGTTCAGAGTAGTCCACTTGTCTCTATTTCTATTCCTCGATACCACTTGTTGAGATTTTTGCGCTATTGCACCAAAAATACAAAGTTAGTGTTATAATCCTTTTTCAAGGTTTAAGGATAACCTTTTACTCTTTCTTTTAAGATTAAGAAATAATCTATCACTCCCTTTTCTAAGGTTAAAAGATAATCGCACGGTACTCTCTTTTTTATAGCTTAAGAATAACCTTATAATTTCACTCTTAATCTTCCAACCCCACACAACTCACAAACACCCTTACAAAATATCACTCTATTGTCTCATCAAGGTATTTACGCACTCACACAAAATTTAGGAATGAATCCATAAACAAACTCAACACACACTTTCCCTCAAAGCTCATAAACACTCTAAAAAATCCCCAAAACATTATATAAATCTTCCACAATGTTTTATTTATCAAACACAACACACAACACACAACACACATATTTATATCTAAAAACTTCTATATAGCCATTATATTACTATTTAATAATGTTATAATTCATTAAATGTTATATCCGATGCAAAATTTGCTAGTTGCAAGTTACCGTTGTGTTTTCATCAAGTTTGATCGACTCAACGTTTAGCTGGTTGACCGATCCACTTCATTCGATCGATCGATCCCTCTGGGATTAGAACTCCTCCAACAAACTTGGCCCAAAACCATCCAAAATTAATCCAATTAACTTCTTAACCCAATCCAACATATTTTAACACATTTCAATTCATAAAAATCATATCATAACACAATTTTCACAATTCAAGTTACCAAATTTCCTTAACACGTTAATCTTACCCATTTTATTCACTTTATACAACCACATATATAACCACTTCAAATTCGATTCAAACAATTTTTATCCAGTTTATATAAGCCAAGACTTAATCATATAAGTCATACCAATACAACTAATTTACCAAATCATTAATCATACCAATTTATTCATTCATTCATCTTTTAATCAATTCATTCAACACATATATTCATGTAATACCATACATGGATTCATCTAATCATCAAGAGGATTTCCAAACTCATCAAACACAAATAACACATTTTGATTATGCATCCTATAAGTAATATACTAAACATGAATTCATTTACATGATTGAGCTTTTCAATACATAGTAATACCAAAGATGACTTACATAAATACATACACTACAAGTCTATCAAATTTTGCTCTTAAATTTGGTCTTCTATCTTCATTCTTCAAGATTAACTTTAATGCTTCTCTTCTTGTCAACTAGGTCTTCGTACCTCTCCAAGATACTTCATGTATTCCATACATATCACTTATCATCAAGGCTCAACATAGATATACTTCAAGTCTTCACTAAACGCTTCGTAGCTTGTTTTCATCACACTTATCCTTACACACAACAAACTCCAAAAATATATTAATAAAAGCATTTTTTCATTATCAAAACAAAGGTGGAACCAATCCTTGGTTCAACACTTAGATTATGGGATGAAAAGATGATGGCTATAGAGAAAATCAAAGATATGATCACCTTGTCATTGGAGGAAAGGCTTAGGTCATTCCTCATTTATAAGAAGAGGATGGATGAGTTGTATGAAGAAGAAGTAGCCCCAACAAGAAGAGTTTTATTCCAAGCTTTCAAAGATGAGGAGATTAATGTAAGGGCATCTCCATACGTAAAAGAGAATAATTGAAAATTTTGGTGGGAAACATATGTCTTATGGCTAATAAGGAGGATGGCCAATAAGGAGGATGAGATACTTTCTTACTTAAAGCTCAACTAAAAATAATGATGATAATTATTGTGATAACGATCTTATATATTGTTGGCTTTATATGATATCTAAGAGGGGAGATGAATTAAAGGACTACAAATTTCTCTATATCTTTTTACCTTACCAAAAATTTTCATCTTCATATAATGCTATGTAGAATATATTAAACAAATATAACAATATGACTTGAATTAAAACAAATTTATTGATAAGGGTAATTATATAAGTTTTTATTTCATGTTTTGATATGTTTTTACCCCTGTTAATATGCCCTTATAATAGTTATTTGGATTACATTTCAGGTACATGTCGATTTGAGAGGTAAAAGTGTGAAAACGGATAAAAGAAGGATGAATTATGCAAGAGAGTGAAACATAAACAATCCATATAAACGGCACCATTTGGTCTTATTGGAACTGACATTTTACTTTTAAAAAGTGGAGAAAAGTGAAGCAAAGTCAAAAGATAAATGATGATCTATAACAACAAAGTTATATTTGAGTTTAAGTGTCATTGTGCTTTCAAAAACCGAGAATTAAAGATTATTTGGATCAAGAATGACTCAATACCCTAAGAAACATATTGAGTTCCCCTTTTAACCCTATGATCCATCTAAAACTATAAAAGGGAGAGTAGACAATATGAAAAGGGTGAAAAGAGTATAGTAGAGGTAGAAAGAGAAGTGAGAAGTTGTGAGAGTTAAGATTGGTTTTTTATTCTTATTTAGGGTTTAGGTTTAGTTTAGTTCTCTTTTTATTCTTTTTTTCATTAAGTAGTGATTAAAGGTTTGTAAGGAGTATTCAAGGTGTATTGAAGAGCAAGATTTGAAAGTGGGATAAAGATATTTCAATTGTATTTTTTAAAATTTTTCCTTTCTTCTTTATAGTAACTCTTTATTTTTATTAACAAAATATGAGTTCTTTATTTATATCTTTGAATTTATTCATCATCATGTATGCTTCATTTGCCTCAGTTAATGCTCGTATCGCAGATAGATTGATTACAGCCTTACTTAAATATCTTATTTTGTATTGATAATCTTTATTTATTTGAATGCTCAATTATTTATTATAGATTGGCCATTTAGGATGAATTCTTAGGTAACTAGGGATATAAAAAAATCTACCTTAATTACTAAAAATATCAATAAACAATGTAATTGAGTAAATAAATGATCAAGCTTTGATTCCTTACGAGGGTCTAAAATCTGGAAGAGGATTTTGGGTTCAAAATTTACGTTCTTTATGCCAGTTGGTCTAAGTTCATTAATTGACCAAATAATAAAATGACATTAATAGAGAAAAGACTCTGATTTAACCACAGCTCGATCTTATTTTAGTAAAGATACCCAATATCTATTCAATATAGTATTTTTCTAGACTTAATTAATTTATTGATTAATTCACTGAACTTCAAATCTTAGTTAGATCTTAAGATAGGTAAAACCTTAATTCATTACTTACATTTATATTAAATAGTTGATACCTTAGTTTAGTTAATTTAGTTATTATTTAATTTGAAAATTTCTAGATAATCAAACACCTTTTGACCTAATAGTTATAGTAAATCCTAATGAGAGATGATATTTAGTCTTCATGTCCATTATATTACTTATTGGTAGGTTACACTTACCTATGGTTGGTCTTAGGTTAGATTTAATTGAATTAAAGTAAGAATAGAACTCAATACTTACAAAGTTAAGAGATAAAGGAACATAAATGTAAACACTCAGGCTCTCTACACTTTTAAGTGAATGCATCCATAACTCTTTAATAACAACCCCCCAAACCATCCAAAATGATCATACAATGCTCTTAATTCACTACAACTCAATGGGATGCATTACATACACTCTACAATATCTATTTGTAGGTAAAAATCCTTCAACTAGTTATTCTATTTATTAGAATGCATTAAAAATCATTGAATACAAAAAATTTCCCTTGAAAATACATATTAGAACCCAAATTTCATGCCTACTAGTTAATCAATCAAACCTATTGATCAACCAATCCTTTTAGACATACATATCATATAGGAAATACGGCTCATTGGTTGACTAACTAGTCAACTAATCTCTAATATTAATTGACTAGTACATGCAGAAATTACCTATTGGTCGACCACTAACCTTAATACTAGTTTATCAGTCTCTCCATGGACTAGTTTTAAATACTGTTTAACACATTTAAACTTCCCCATAACATACTTAAACATTTCTTTCAAAAAAATCTTAACTAAAAGACACTTTAAACAAGTTGTCTAAAAGACTTTGGTGCATCAAGAGGATTATTTAAAACTTTCCCATACATTCTTTCTTGATTTATGCAATCTATATGCAAAATCTCTAATCATGATGCATATGCATGATTTTGAGCCCCTAATGCAACCTATATTTAAGATAAATTTTACAAAAAATATTACAAATATAAGCCTATTCAACCTTAGCAAACTTGATCTTCATTGCCTATTCATCTTCATTTTTCATTTGATCTTTACTTCAAGATGCAAATCCCTTTAGCTTAGAATGCAAATCTCTTTAGTTTTAACTTGTATTCTTACTTATCATCTTCCTATCTTTTTAAAGAATTTTCAATACCTTTAATATGAGAACAACAATGAAACCATTAGTAGTAAAATTGTTTTGTCATCATTAAAACTTAAGTGAAACCTTCCTTAATTTAACAACCTCTCCTTTTTTATGGTGACAAAACCATATGATATTAAGGAAATATAAAACATAAATCATGTACAATGCAAATCAATTTTCTCTACCTTAATCTAATATTGCACAATTTCTCCTTTTTTTTTAAATCATCAAAAGGTTACTTGTAAACTCTAAAAATAAGTTATTTGCAATTCATATGCTTAAAAAGTCATATTGCTATAATAATAGCTAGATTCCCCATTTATATAATATTAAAAACATAATAAATACAAGATCATATGCTTATAGCTCACATACTTAAAAATCATTAAAATTCAAAAACTCTCCTAAATGCATGAGTCAAAAACACATAAGTGATAAAATTATTGCATTACCAAACTGCCTCCCCCTCCCCCTCTTTTATAAAGGAAAAAGTAACATAAAATAAAACCAATAAATTGTCTAAAACTCCCTCTTAATCTAATGGTTTTGCAAATTCTCTCCTTTTTATAAGATCAAAAATAAGGCAAAATCAAAATCATAAAAAAGTCAGCATTATTAAAATAAAAGTTCCCCTAAATAAAAGTAATCAATATCACATAATTTATCTTCCTTTTTTTAATATTAAAAAGGTATAGATACTCACTTCCATAAGCATAAAAAAGAAGAAGCATGAAATAGATCTAAACGTGATTTAATTATATCATTGAAATTCAAAATTCAACTAACATCTAATATTGAATATATAAAATACTATAAAAAACCACTCCTCATATATGCAAACAACACTTTCTCTTTTGAAATCTTAAATCAAGTGCATACCTTATTTTGTTCTCTTTACTTGGTTAAATAATGCATTTACTTGATTAACTCATAAGGGAGATACCAGTTGCCACTTATTGGGGATGTCCTTTTCCACAACTTGTTAGATACCATTTATTGGATAATAGGGAGATATTCTTGTTGCTTCCTAACTTGATATTTGCTTAATGTTGTACCTACAAAATAGAATTTTAGTAAATTTTTGGTACTCATACTATTTTGTATTTTTAGTAGTTAGATTAATTCCTTTCATTCCAACCTCTTAACATAATATTCCACCTTTTTTGTTTATCATAGAAAAACCTTTCAACATGTCCAAAGTATCTACAAAAGTAACAAATCATATGTGTATGATGATGAGTCCTATATGTTTGACTATATACATTCCTAGGTATTTTATTGCAAGTCTTTATATGGTAATAATTACTATGTAGGTGATACTGGGTCCTAAAATTGGTATTATATCTAACTTAATAAGATGCATTTTTAGTTTTATGATAATACATGAACGCATTGAACATTTTCCTAGGTTGTGACTTACATATACATGCATTTTTTCATGCAAATTGGGTATATGCTCATCATTACGTTCTTCCCTTTTGATAGAAGTAGTCTTACTAATTGATGGTACATTTCCATTTGTGTATCCTAGATCAAGTCTATTGTTTGAAACTTTTTGTTCATCTACCATGCAATTTAACTTTTTGTTACCTCTAGTGAATTTAGATAATGACACTTTAAAGCATTCTACGTCACTTTCCAAGAATGCATTCTCATCCATCAATGTTTGCATATCATCCTTATCTACATTCTTTGATTCTATGTTATACAAATCTTGTTTTAACTATTCATTCTCTAATTTGTATGCATATAATAGTTTCATTGTTTCCTTATGTTGAGAAGACAACTATTTTTTTTAATCCAAGCATTCCAAGTATTTAACTGGTTTATTATAGGTAAGGTCAACATCACAATCACTTCTATAGTAAGAACTGGAGCAAGATGGCACCTCTCTTTTTTTCCTATGAAGCACATGTGTACCACTTATTCTTCACTCTTTAATTCGCTTGTATCATCCCACGTGGTAGCTTTTAAAGATTTCGTCTTCTTAAATATTTAGCTCTTGAGCTAAAAATTTCAGTCTAATCACTATTTAATATATCTCATTCTAGTTCCACTTGTACTAATTTTAAATTAGTATTGTTTTCTCTTGTCTCTAGACCATCCTCTCCATAGCCTAAATATATTTTGTATTGTTTCTTACAATATCATAAAGAAGACTCTCAACTAGCCTTAGCAATGTCACAAATCTTTCCCTATCCAACTTGATTCGACTTATTTCGGACCAACATCTAATGTTAAGACTCAATCACTTAAGTCTCACCATTAAGTTAATGAAAATAACTTAATAAAATATGGTCCTTTATTTGCATAGAAACCTTCTTAAATTTAACCATAAAACCACAATTAGGACCCGGCTAGATCTTCATACTTCCATAATACACTTTGATTCTTGAAAAACATACAAAGTTGAGTTATATATACAAACTAGGTAAATTTTAAAATAAAACAAATATAAAGCTACATTCTTTATATTTTATATGTTATAAATATCCACATATTTACCTATTTGTCATAACCAATTTGTCCAATATACATGCCAAGGAAAAAGTCATATTAAGGAAAATTTTCAAAATATTTAATATATGGTGCCCACTAACGTACGAGCTCTATTTACCCAGAGTAAGCATAGATTAATCTGTCATACTAATAGAGCTATACTTGCCCTAATATGGCATCAACTAATAGGCATCGCCTAACTACGTACACAAATAATGCTTAATAACTGTCTTTTTAAGGCCTCATATCACATAAATAACAAAATTCAATTATTAAACACACTTAGCATGCATATGAAACACCCATCTATAGAAATGCATCTACAATTTAATTTTGAAGTAGTCATAAAAGTTCATCAACATCCTAAAGAATAAATCATATGCCTATTAACCTCTATATGTCCATAAATCATGCAGAATATAAAATTTATATAAAAATATGAAACTTAGAATTATCAATTTAACAAAAAACTTAATTATACCTAATACCCTGAATTAGGGTTTCACACACATCTACTTAAAAATGGAAATTAAAGAATACGAACTCATAAATTAACACTTAATAAAGCGTTTAATTTGTAGAAATATCAAAATAATAAACATAGAATGTTCCAACTGGTAAACTTTCATACAAAAGGTATATTAAATTCCTTTTTTACTTGAAAATTGTTCAAACACTGCCCATTTGAATGCTAATATCTTTCATTATAATCACTTTCTCTCCGTTCCACCCTTTTCAACCTTCTTCACTCTTTCTTTTTTGCTTCCCATAGTTTATTTCCTATAAAAATGATGACTATTGTTGTTAAAAATAATTTTAAAAGGAGCATACTATTATTACATCTATTAAGCATCTAATATCAATCTTCAACTTATTAAAAAATATTTTCAAGGTGTTAAATCTCATTAAATCATAACTATCACAATCTTAAAATTTTGGATCTTATATTCCCTCCCCCTTAAAATAAAATTTATTTTATAATATAATAAGGTAGATATAATTTCCAAAACCACTCTAGAACTACTTTTTGTAGGACATGTTTTCATGGTTTTTCTTGAAAATGAAAATAGAAAGGAGAAAGATATAGCAAGAGAGATTTTCCAAAGCATTTCTAGAATATCAAAAGGTAGTGCAACTCTTACACATATCAAATTAATAACAATCTAAGTACATAAATCAAACTAAACTTGTTAAAGATGGCTCAAATACCACTGTAGGATTTTAGGGGGTTTAGAGAGAAAGTGGACTAGGTTATAAGTAAGCCTATATACAATAAGTCAACATAAAAACCTTAAGGCAATAGATTAATAGCCCTATATTATATATGACTTACTTTAACTTTACGTTTTTTTTATGTGAGATAATTCCACTTACTAATGTCCAAGAACTCCCTCTCACAAGTGAATCTATCTACATGGAACTAGCTCCCCCTTAATCTATGATCACTTTGAAGGCATTTGAGTCATTTATGAATCAGTATTCATCTGACCTAAATCTATGATTCTCTATTCATTTGGATTTACTGCAAAGTCATTTGAATCACTAATGAATCTTTATTCATCCAACTCAAATGTATGAATCTCTATTCATTAGAATTCATTAACGTAGCTCTAATATCACTGTTGGAAAACTAACTATGATTGAATCATGATGCAACACAATTATTTTTACAATTTTCCTACAGATCACCCAAACAAATTTAGCTTAAAACAATAAACAAGAAAAAAAAAGAGATTTTGATAAATATGATTTTATTTTCGCTAGAATCTTCTCTTTCTTGTAAATCCATCAACCATAAGTAGTTCAATCGTTCAGCCCCTTACAATATCTATAAATCCAACTATAGGAGAATTCATATATATATATATATATATTGAAAGGAAGAAGAAGCATAGTGTTAGCTATTCTTCTTTTAATTTGTTATACATTCAAAAGTAAAATTATTCTACATTGGAAAGGTATATAAAATTGAAGTGAATTATATACAATATAGGGCTACTAATCCATTGTCTTAAAGTTTTGGGTTGACTTGATGTATATGGATCCACTTATAACCTAGTCCAAGATATCAGAGTTAGGTTGGCGAAATAAAATGAATAGAGATTCTTGGATTTGGATTGGATGAATAGAGATTCATAAGTAATTGAAATGGTTTTATCGTTTGACTAGTAGAGATTCATGGATTTTAATGAGATGAATAAAGATTTATGAAGAAATCAAATGACTTTGTATGAACTATTAATTGAGGGTAACTAGTTCCATGTAAATAAATTCACTTGTGAGAGGAAGTTGTTGGACATTCACAAATGAAATTATCCCACATTAGAAAGGGGCATAAAGTTGAATTAAGTTATATACAATATAAAACGACTAATCTATTACCTTAAGATTTTGTTCTGTCTTGTGATATATAAGTTCACTTATAACGTATGCCATATTCTAAAAACTATGAAATAAACTCCCTGACTTCCTGATAAAAACTGATTAATGTGTATATCGTAAGTTTAGAAGAGAAACTAACTCCCATGCCTCAAAATAAAATTTAAAGGCCACTAGTCTTAAGTTTATAAGAGCATTAACTTCTTGGAAGTCATCTACATAGCTCATATATTAAATTCTAAGTCATTTCTTCAACTCATTGAGTTTTGTTAAACAAAACTTTTTAATGGCATTAATCAAGTAACTTAATATTATAAATATTTAATATTTTTCTTACAATGCTATCAAGAATACAAATACGAGTATTATTTGTAATGAAAATACTACACGACCCCCTCTCATAGCCCCCTCGTAACCCCTCAAATTAATGTGTTGTTCTATTATAACTGGGGCATTATATGATTTGGCCATAATGGTTGTATAATCTGAAAATACTTATGATATGAGTTATTTGCATGTAGTTTTTACAATATATTGTTGTATGAACTTTGTTAATAGTGTTGTATATACCCCGTTCATAGAGATAATATGGATTGTATAATAACGTTGTAGGGGCCATGAGGGGGCTATGAGAAGGGGGTCGTTTAATGGCTCCCTATTTGTAATTAGGAAAGGGGGAGGGGTTGATGATACAAGTTAAATAAAACTCTATAACAAGTTTAGATCTCAATAATATCTCTAAATTACATTATTTATTTGAAATTTGACTTAAGCATTTGAGAACAATCTAATGTGTTTTTAAAAATTTTTTTGTAATTTTACAGGTTTATAATGATTTCAAGACTATAAAATTTTAATTTACACCTTCAATGGATTAAGTTTAGCATGATGAAGTAATAACAATAACAAATGATCAATTTCCAAGTGAATAAAGCATACAATAGTTTGGCTATGGACACTCAGAAACAAGAAAAGTGGCAGACCATTTGAGGCGGCACTATGGTCTACAGAAAGCTTCAACCATGTAAGCAACACAAGGAAAAAAGGAAGACAAAAAAAAAATATAGTAGCTCACCGACGCTTCGGCTAGGATTCTTACGATGTTTAGGCTAAAATTTTAGGGTATATTTAGTTGGATTGTTGTTTATGATTTTTTATTGTGGTTTTATATTAATTTTTGTATGTTTTTTTCTAATTTTTGTGCTTTTTTTTAGTTTTTGTACTGTATTAGTGTTTTTTTTTGTTTCTGTGCTGATTTTTTCAATTTCTGTGTTTAGAAAAACAAGAAACGAAAATCAAAAATAAAATCCCAACTAAACAAGGCCTTAACATGTCATAAGTAGTGTTTAGACACTATTATTTTAAAAAATAAAAATTTTAAATATAAAAATACTTAATAAAAATTATTTATTTATCTTTCTAAAATTTCTTCAAACATTACAAACTAAATTCAGTTATTTGACATCAAATTTTAATTTATATTCTTTATATGATATATACATGTCAAATAATTCATTTCAATATTTATAAATTCATAAAAAACATCATTTATTTAATACAATTCAAATATGTAATATAATAATGAATTAATTATTGAATATAAGATATAATTTTTTATTAGTATTCTCAAATTTAAATAAGTTAAAATAACAAAAATTAAAAATAAATTTTAAAAACACTTAATAAAATTTAAGGGCCTGTTTGTTTTCACTTATATTTTTTGTTTTTCTGTTTTTGTTTTTAAAAACAGAGAAACAGAGGAAAATATGTCTTTAGTTACATTCCATTTTGTTTTTCTATTTTCAAAATCAGAGAAATATAAACAGGAATAGAAAAACAAGAAAATGATGTTTTTCTACGTTCTGAAAACAGATTTTATAAAGAAATTTTTTCACATTACATAATTAATATAATCTATTAACTTATAATGTATTTTTAAGGTGTATAAGAGTATTTTGATATAATAATTTAAGTTTATTTTATATTTAGTTATCATTATTATATTATTATTTTATTATAAATCTCAACCAAACATGTTTTTATTTTTTATTTTTTGTTATAAATGTCAACCAAACATATTTTCGTTTTTCTTTATAAGAAAAACAAAATTACAAAAATAGGAAATAATAATAATAATAATAATAAAACAGCAGTGATACCAAACGGCCCCCTAAGCATTTAGTCCTTTTGGAATTCCTTTAAACAATATAAATTAAACTCAAATTTTATTTTTACTCTATATATGATTGATGAACTTGTCGTAAGCTATCAAATAATAAATTCTCAACTATCAAAACTATGTAGTGATGATGAGCTAGGGTCGA
>JAOXYD010026382.1:0-14357 GCA_028565735.1 Pinacopodium congolense | reverse complement strand
TATTGACATATAACTTGGCATTCCATTTAAGTTAAAGAATTTCATATTGTTTAACTTGGCCTTAGGTGTTTAAAGTGCTTTAATTTCGCAATAAGTTTTAAACACCCAATTCACCCCCCTCTTGGGTTCCATAGGGCTAACAAAGATAATAATACATAAATTGAACATTGAAACATTGAATTAGGGGTCATAATTAAAAAAATTAGTCATTAAATTCAATCAAGTTTACCCCTAACAATTCCCCTACACTTAAACATTTGCTTGTTCTTAAGTAAATTAATTCATCATCAATTTCATAAGAAGATATAAACATTAGAAAATCAATTCAAAGTTAATAACGTAATTATTGAAAATGCTTTCTTTATCCTTTAAAAATAATTACGCACAGAAATGTTAGAGAATTAATTACTCACATCAAATTGGAAATGCATTTAAATCATTTCTTTTTTTTTTTTCAATCTTGAACCTAAATCATAAAAATCAATTCCGCATGTAAAAGATAGATAAACTGAGTTTAATGTATCATCTTTTCGACACTTTCACATCCTTGAAGTAATTTAAAACATAAATCAATTACTCACATAATTCATTAAATTTGTAAGTAGTTTAGTTAAGAAGTCACTTCAGTCTTTCTACGTGAAGGTGCATATTTTATTGTAAACAACCCCCGATTACTAAATTATGTCACAGTAACTCAACTAACTATTAATCTTACTCATAACTTTAATCCTTATATATATATATATACACACATTACTCTCTCATTTTTCTTTTATTTTTCTTTCTTTTATGCTTTTTTTAAAACATATATAAGATTAGAAATTAGAGGAGTGAATTCTACTTACTTATTTAACTAATTAAGTAATTAATGTTAATTAATTATTTTATTTTATTATTATATATTTTTTGGGTTTAATTTTGGTTCTTTTTTCATTTTTTCTTTAAATGATAAAAGTGCCTTAAAAGAAGTTACAAAATTTCTTAAGAAGATGCATTTTATATGTGGAATATCATTTTAAACATGAGGTATCTGCCATCTAAATTATGAAATGATTTAAAGGCATTTAATCATTAATAGTCAAAATTAATCATATAAAATTTCAATTTTTCAAAATAAATTTGATTCAAATGAAAGCATTGACAATAAGAAGGATCAAATTGAAAAAAAAAATCACAATTTATAGACTATGATGAAATTGATGATAAATCAAATTACGATGAAACAAACAAAAATCAAGTATCAATACGATGATATCCCTCTCTCATACTTAAACTAAACATTATCCTTAATTTTTAAAATAGAAAATGAAAAGTACAATGTAGGAGAGTAGGGAAAGAAATACACTTGTTTGATATATACTTGAAGATCCGATGGTGTAATGGAATGGATGTGCAGTAACTGAAATCAAAAGAAAGATAACACAGAAAGAATAGCCAAAAGGTGCTCCACTCGTATAAATATGAAAGTAAAATACATCAAGGAGCCAAAATATACCAAAAAGCAATCAACAAATCTGACAGAAAAACAACATAAATATATACTACGAAAGGGAAACCTATACTACTAAATTGAAACTAAAACAACAAAGTTAATAACCAACTAAAAAGAAGGGTCTTCAGCATCCCTGGAGCTAATAATCCTCTAGGCTCCTAACTCAGACATTCAAGTCATCCACCTGATGCTAAAGGCTATCAAACCATGAATCAATTGCCCCCAAAAATGTAGAAAGCTCAAAAAATAATATGGTACAAAACTCAGAAAGCTTATAAGTGAGGCGACCCTCCATGTTAATCATGTACTACGTCATTGCAATATGAGGATCGTCCGAAGAGGATGGTAGGGTAGTAGTAAGTGAAACATGTCTCGGACAAGGAACACTCTGAGTGGAGTTAGAGGATGTCTCACCCATCTCAGCCTCAAGCGCCTTAGGTGCTGCCTCAGGTACAGGAGCATCTTCAGCACCTTTCTTGATCCATCTCCCGTGATGAAAAATAAAGCTTCATTACTTAAGAAGGTTGCATTGATCATGACCTTAAAAGACGAATCCAAAGCCTCCTCCAAATCCAAAGGAACTCCAGCATCCATAAAGATCATTATCAATAAGTAAGGAAAACTGAAATTCTTGGTAAGCTTCTTATGCTTCACCACATCCCACATACCAAGAATAAAAAAACCTGATAAATGTATCCCAAGAATATCACTTAAACTAAATAAGAACTTATGTAGCGAATAGATATCGACAATCTGTATCTCATTCAACCTACTAGCCCGAGGTGTAACACTAAAACTAAGTATGGCAACAATACTGCGCTCATGAATACCTAGGTTAGTAATGGTGTAACACCTACTGTTCCTAGTCAATGTCAAAGCTTCTCTAGCAGCCGGAATAGAAAAAGACGGATCCATATAAATCGAATTGCCATATAATGATTCCTTCGTCTTAATGTAGATGTCACACTTATCAAGTACTCCTAATAATGCCAAAATAGAAGCACAAGTTATTAGAATAGGAATACCTCACACCGAAGATTGAATCTCGATCGTCTCGGAGTACGCATTATCCTTAATATTCGCATAGAGCTCGGGAACTAGGTTAAGGTAGAAGGGACCCAAGAAAGTGACCACTATCTCCCATCCGATGTTCCTAAATGCTCCCAAGAGATCAAATTAAGCCTCAATATCCAGATAGATTGGTCGTTCCATAATAAATTTGTTGTTTTTGGTACAACTAGTACCAGTTAAAATTATCTACACTCGTGAATCGGGAAGGATTATAGGCCATTCTTTTCCTCGGTGGTGCCATTTGAATCAAAAAATATTTAACAAATACACCGGAATAGGTTAGAAAATTCAAAAAATTCCAAAAAATTTGATTTTTTTTTAAAATTCCTAAAGATTTGATTATAATGATAGGATGCAAAATTAGTATCAATGGAAAGCTTATAAAAATTTGAACATAATGATACCATATTTCAATTAAATGGAAGCCTATAGCAAGAGAAAATTGAAAAAGAATACATAAATGAAGAAAAAGATCCAGATATTTCAGAGAAGATTTTGAAAAATCTTTTGATTTTCAAAGCAATTTGAAGATAGAATGTTATAGAGGACTAAAAATACGACAAATAGACACCAAGAAGGCTCAATTTGGTTGAGAAATAAGGGAGATATGGAGATTTGAAGGTTGAGGGCGAAAAGGAGACGCGGAGAGAAAGACAAAGACTGCTAAGTTTTTATACCTTCTGTGTCTATCAACAGTGCCCTATTATTCATTCAATGGCATCATTAATAGATGAACAAGGTTCCATTAATGGTCTGGAAACGTTGTAAAAAATGGCAATCTCTCACCCATCATCGTGACCCTATCAGGGGGTGGTTAATGATCTGCCTAAGGCCTAATTTGATCATTTTCCTTCCAAATTTCTAATCAAAACTTCTTAAATTCAAGTCCTAACAAAATGGATTGAATTATACATCAATTTGTTTCAGATTCAAGCCTAAAACACACATAAATTCAACACACCAAACCAAGGACATTCGAAAGAAAGCACACTAAACATAATTCAAACGCACTTAAAAGGCTTTAACACTTTATTTAAAAGATCCTAACACACAAAATAAAATAAAAGCACACACAATTACCTACCCAACTTGAAAAATTCCTAGTTTAATAAGGATTAAATAGTGAAAGAGTCTCAGAAGACTCCTTAACTGAACTAGGCACGTATAACTTCACTCTTTACCCATTAACCTTGAAAGATGAGTGACCATTACTAACTTCAATTATTCCAAATGGATAAATCTTGGTCACATCATAAGAGTCAATCCATCTTGACCTTAACTTGCCTGAAACAACTTCAATCTCGAATTATACACCAAGACCTTATCACCAACCTTGAATTCTCTGTGAATGATATACTTATCATGCCATCTCTTAATTCTTTCCTTTTACAACTTAGAGTTATCATAAGCTTCGAAACGAAACTCATGCAATTCATTCAATTGCAAAAGCCTTTCCTCTCCAGCCTTCTTTGAGTCAAAATTCAGAAAATTAATAGCCCAATAGGCACGATGTTCTAACTCAATAAGAAAATGACAAGCCTTACCATATACTAACTTGTAAGGAGACATTCCAATGGGCGTCTTATATACATTTCAATATGCCCACAGTGCATCATCCAACTTCATTGACCAATCTTTTCTTGAAGAGAAAATGGTCTTTTCTAAAATTCTCTTAATTTCTCGATTAGATATTTCAACTTGACCACTAGTCTGAGGATGGTATGTTGTAGCAACCTTATGGGTAATACCATACTTGGATAAAAGGGATTCAAATTTCTTATTATAGAAATATGTTCGCCCATCACTTCTAATAGCTCTAGGTATCCCAAATCGACTAAATATGTACTTCTTGAGAAAACGAACTACACCTCCTACATCCTTGGTTGGAAGTGCAACTGCTTGAACCCATTTACTCACTATTATGGGTCAAATTGATAGAGTTTTCATGGTTAATTTATTAAATTATGGCACCTATTTCAATGCTTAATTGTTAAATTTAAGTATTATTATGTTTAATTTGTATGATGGAGCTTGATGATGAAGATTGAAGCAAAAATTTGAAGATTACCTCTCATTTTTGTCCATTAACAGCTCCCTAGTAGGGTCACATTAATAGAAGAATAGGGAGTCATTAATAGGTACTGCATTTGAGCATTAATGGCACCTTCACAAGGTGTCGTTGATTAGAGGCAGGGTGTCATTGATAGCAGTAGTCAACAATTTCATCTCTAAATCTCCAAGATTTTAACTCTGGCGTGTTCCTAATTAATACTCCTGTCTTCTAGCACATGTGGGAGGCAGTAGTAGCTACAAAAACAAACAAAAACACAAAATACTTGTGATGGTAGAGAGGAGATCAGATCTGCTAAAAAGAGAGAGAGCATTCTTCTCTCACCATGGTTTTCTTCTTAGTTCTATAGCTTCAAACACTTTGTTCTTCGAATTTGTGTGTTGTTTCTAAGTTTCCAAACATTTGAGCTTGGTGTATAAACATAGTTCTGAGTTTATAACTCACATTCAGGAGATTTCTAACTTAAATTACTCATTTTTATGCTCTTATTTTTAGATTAATCAAAGTAGTTGTTCTAGAAATTTTTGGATTTTTAATCAAATTTTCAAGATTTTTCCTAAATAATTATAATATGATCGACCTAGTAATTAAGAAGTTCTTTTCCCCATGGGATCGACATTCGAAGTGTGAAATTTACTCTATTATATTACTTTTGCAATAGGTGCACTTGTCTTTATTCCGTTAGTTTTCAAAGTAAAATCGTTTCAAAATCATTCGAAGTTTTAAAGTCACATAACCAACACAACACTCACATAATCAATAGCCACTAAGATGTATTGGTTAAAGTATGATGAAGGGAATGAACCCATAAAATCAATACCCTAAATATCAAAGATTTCACAAACTAAAATGTTAGTTAATGGCATCTCGTGTCTCCTACAAATATTGTCAACTCTTTAGTAACTATCACAACACTTCACATAATGAAATGTATCCTTAAATAAAGTAGACTAATAGAAACCACACTCAAACACCTTGTGTGTAGTCCTAGTAGGGCCAAAGTATCCTCTAGTTTCCTTTGAATGACAATGACTTAGAATTGAAGACATTTTTTCAGTAGGAACACATCTTCTAATCATTCCATCGGCACAAATCTTGTAAAGAAAAAGGTCATACCAAAGATATCGCTTAACCTCAGAAAAGAACTTCTTCTTTTGTTGGTACGAGAAGTTAGGAGGGATCACATTACTAACCAAGTAATTCACTATGTCCACCTACCATGGTAAAGTAAGCATGGCTAATAAGTGTTTTTTAGGAAACACCTCCTTTATCTCTTAGTTTTCTCCTTTATCCATTACTTCTTCATTCAGAAGAGATAGTGATCCGCCACAAAGTTTTCTTTACTTTTCTTATCTCAAAAGATAGTTCTCTTTTGATGCTCATCTTACTTAAAAGAGAACTAAATTGGTCATGATGCAAAGCCTTTGTAAACAAATCGGCTACCTGATCTTGAGACCTCAAATATCTTGGCTCAATAATTCCTGTAATGACCTGTTCTCTGATAAAATGGCAATCCATGTTTATATGATTTGTCCTCTCATGGAAGACTGGGTTGTTTATAATATAAATAACTGCAATGTTGTCACAATAGAGCTCCACAGATTGAGGATGCTTTGATACCATATTAGAAGCGTCTTAAATACAAGATATGAAACTCACCATTTAGACTTAAGTAAATACACACTAATAAAGAAATAATAGAACTTAAGCAGTTAATAACCCAAAATACAAAGTTAAATATCGGGAGCTTTTCTCACAAGTTTATCCTAACATACTAGTTTTGTATATTAGATCATGCACTTATTTTCTTTAAGAGTGAACTTCATGTTCCACTTCTTGTAATTTCCATATAAAAAAACAGAAGTTTTTCCAAGTCCTTTATCTTGAATTCTAAAGCTAATACTCCTTTTACTTGTGTCATGTCTTTTACGTCATCTTCTTTAAGAATGATATTGTCCGTGATTTTTTTAATTGAACAATTCGATAGTGATTTGATTTTAAGAGTATTTTGTGACCAAATTGAAGGATTGATAGGATTGATAGAAAGGTTTCTTGACTCATTAGTGCTAGCTTCTTATGGTTAAAAAAGGACTCAAGAATTTCAAAATTAGATGAGCCAATTTTTCCCTTACATGGTTGGGATTTAGGTTCTTGCTTACCTGGCTAAGATTTTAAATCTCTCTCATGTGGTTGGGATTTGGTTTTTGCCTTACTTGGCTAGGATTTTAAATCTGTATTTCTTTTAGAAGATATGAAATTTAAGGACAAGGGTCTTAAAAACTCCACAAAAAAAGACTATTTTCTTTTTGTTTGAATTTTGAATTATTATAGGATCCTTAATTTTTTTATTTGAATCACTCAAATCACTTAAATTTAAATAGTTTAAGTAAAGGATCTCATTCCCAAGATAATTTAGATCACTTAAAAACTCTATCTATGGAAAATTATGAGAGAAATAAGCTTGAATTTCAAAAAATGTAAAATTGATCATTGTGAAATATCTTCTTTTTTCATTGTTATGGCATCTGTATCACTATATAGAGTAGCTAAGAAAAACACATTTATGAGACCTGTAAAATCTAGGTTAGACAGTTGTACATGTAAAAGTAGCACGCCTAAATTTTTATTATTTTAAGGAGACAATTTTGTAAATGGGAAATGTGGCAGAAAAATAATTAAGAAGAGTTTTGAAGTAAAGAACCATTATTGGCACACTGTTTATCAAATAGCATGTAGTAAAGACTAAATCCCTTAAAAATATTTTTGAACACTGCTAATGAATAAAAGAGATCTTATCACTTTAAATAAATGATGATTTTTTTTGTTCAGCTATACTATTTTGTTAGAAATGTCAATACATAAGCTTTGATACAAAATCCCATTATTCTTAAAGAACTCTCTAGGAATTGAGTTAAAGTGCCTTGTATCATTTTTAGACAAAGAATTTTAATTTGCTCATTAAACAAGGTGTGGAGCATTTGATAAAAAGCTTTAAAAACATTTGCAGTGTCAGATTTATCTTTTAGGATTGAGTTAAATTACCTTGTATCATTTTTAAACAAAGAATTTTAATTTGCTCATTAAACAAGGTGTGGAGCATTTGATAAAAAGCTTTAAAAACATTTGCAGTATCAGATTTATCTTTTAAGAGACATAATCATGAGACTTGCGTGTAGTCATCTACAAAAGTAATAAACCATCTTTAAGGTGTGAGATTATGAATACGGGAAGCACCTCAAATATCATTATAGATCAAGGTAAAAAGTTTAAAGGGGTGATATGATTGAGATAGTGAAAAAGTTCCAGTACGTTGAGCCATTTGACACACATCAAATTAAAAACACAAGTTTTTATTCTTAAATAAAGAAGGGAACAATTGTTTTATGTAAACAAAATTTGGATGATTAAATGGTAATGGAGTAATATTACTTAATTATTGGTAAAAACAAAAAAGAGGCCAACTGAACTAGGCACAGAAGAAACAGCTGAAAGATAGCAAAGTCTATTACTTGTACTAGCATTGTTAACCCCCTTCCTTGTCTTTAAGCCTTAAAATACAAAACTAGATTTTAAGAGATTAGAAAGCATGGAAAATTATTTGTTAACCTACAAATTGATAGCATAATATAATAGAAATTGGATACATGTAACACATTTTTTACTAAAATTACAAGACTAACAAAGGGCACCTTCACCTCTGTAACTCTTCTTATTCCTGACATCTTTGTCTCTCTTTATTTGTCAAAAAACTCTCTTTATTTTAATAACAAAAAAATAATGATAGAAAAGAGACAACAGGACCATTACTATGTAGAATAATTCTGGTAACTGTATTTTCATTAATTACTGAATATAGCTATGTATAACCTATAATAATTTCTAAAATTAAGGATCTAAAGAACATAATTACCTAAATATTTTTATTATTATTTATAGAAATATTATTTATAAACTAATTACAAGTAATTATTTAATATTTTCTTATAATATCTCAATTTACTAATAAATATTAATAGCCTTGTTGTTTTAATATTTAATATTTACAATAATATATATTTGTTTCTAAAACTTTAGTATTTTTATAGCAAGTTCTATTCTAGTTTTTTAAGATAGCTGGATAGTTTTTTATAATTAAATTACTGTCTCTACTAAAATTTAAATTTTGATAACGTAGGATGTTTTTCCCCTAATGAGCTATAAGATCATGAGTAAAAAAGCTAGTTAGTTATTAGTAGTATGCCTATATTTTGAGGATACATCACAATTTGCTTTTTGCTAAAGGCTTTTTTGTTAGTATTTTTATTTATAGTTTTTTGTTTCTATTTTAAAAAATATAGAAATTAAAAAATAAAACATATTTGTTATATTTTAGTTTGGTTTTTTCATTTTCAAAATAAAAAATCAAAATAAAAATAGAGAAATTAAAAAACTATATTTTTCATGTTTTAAAAGTAGGTTTTCAAAACAGATTTTTCTTTTTTTAGAATAAAACAGATTTTTTAAATATTGAATAAATAACATGATTATTAACTAATATATATTTTTAAAATGTATAACAGTGCTTTAATTTAAAATTTTGAATTTATTTCAAATTTAATTGTCACTATTAAATTATTTTTTTATCACAAATCTCAACTAAATAAATTTTTATTTTTATTTTTTATTATAAAAATCAACTAAAAATTTTTTTAACAAATTAAAAGATAAAAACAAAAAAATACCAAATGGCCTTAAGAGTTTATTAAAGACTCACCTGCACTTTACTTTATATAAGTGCCGGAAAAGTTGCCATCTTCTTCATAGAAGTGGCAAATAGAGTTCTGTTTCCATCATTTTGATGGTGTATACACCAACCTCAGTGGGAATATCAGACTTTTTATGCGCTTGGTTGAACTTTATTAGCCATTTTTATTCTTTAAAGAAATGTAAGAACATGTTTGCTTATACAGCCACAAATTTGTATCTAATCTTATAATAAATTCTAAAACAAGGCTGTTTTTGGGAAACAGATTTGATGATACAAACGTCCAAAAGTTGATGTTGGCTGTCGAATAAAACAGTAGAGAGGCAGATGTTTACTATTTTGATCGTACGTGCATATATTGGGAAGATTCTAATATTGAATTTATTTTTAAAATTATATTATATTGACACCGGTCAATATTAATACTATTTCGAATAATTTTTAAAAATTATAAATTAGTTTTAAAATTTGTAAAATAATCTATAAATATATTATATTATATAATTTTTAATTTAACTTTTAACTTAAAATATGTCAAAATACATAATTTTCTTTTTAAAATTTTTTTTTTATATTTTTCGGTACCAAAAAGTATTTTTGATACTAATCAATATTTGATTTCGGTACAGAATACTTTAATTTTGTATTAATTTTTGACCTATTAGTACCGGTACGATATTAAACACACTGAAAAGACTACTTAAATATATAGATTCCTGGTATTGTTAGGCGTGAGCGTACGTAAAATCACTTACTTCAACATTGTAAAAACAATTGTAGCATTAATCAATTCTTAGTGCAATGTCCTGCAGTTAATCGGCTTATGATTTTATCAATAAACATTATGTTAAACTTTAAAAGGCATACTACGCCCCGTTTATATTTTATAAAGTCTGAATGGGTTTTCTTGTTTGACAACTGAAACCCAACATCATTTGATTCCAGTTCGATAGAATTCTTAAACCGAATACGCCGAGCACTAATGTCTCCATGCTCTTGCAGTCTTCAATTGATCAGCATTCTCCATTCAATCTTTCCATTCTCTGTTTTCTTTTTCCCTCGTTTCTTTCCAACGTTTATGACTTTGGGCTTCTATTGTTGTTTTCCAGTTTCCTTTGGTTTGAAAAGTAGAGTAGCTAGGGTCCAGATTTGAAACCCAAAAATTACTTGATGACTCTCAGCACAACATACAGTAGTCACCGTTATCACCTTATATTCATATCAGTCATTAATTAAGACTTATGTTGATTATTTTTGTTTGCTTATGTCATTTTTATTACTTTCAGCTGAAAACACGCTGTTTTATTTTTTTACAAGTTTCTTTTATATAAATTTGACATCCTATATTCCTTACTGTGGTTATTAATATACTCATATTTAGTGTTGGTTAAGGTCATTATCATGAATATCATATTAAAAATGAATAGATGAAAATATCATGATTTAATATTTAAATATTAAATATATTATATTGAGAAATATGAACTATAATCAATTTAGTTAGAGATAAACGGAAAATTATAATTTAAGGGTATAAATCGAATATACTATTCCAAGTTGTGTAAAACTATTGAAGTTAATTGACAAGATATTTAGAAGAAGACCTACAAATCGAACTGGATTGAAAAATATCCAAATTGTAATTCTTAATGCAATCTCTAGCTTATAATTAAACTATACCAAACCGCACTATACACACAAAATATTTTAACAGTAATTATTATATAAATTTTAGTTAAATGAATTCCTTCGGAAAGTAACCGCACATGAACATTTTGAATTGTTATTAAATTCAACTTATGACATTATCACGTCAAGAAGACAGTAATGATGATTAGTTAAATCGACTTTGGATGTGCAGCAGCATGTGGCAGTTAAGGTGATTAGTTAATAGAAAAAAATTATACATCCGTTGAACCTTTTATGATTATATTATTAATCAAATTATTATGTTATCTTTCTTTATATTATAACGGACAGTACGTACATGAAGAATAAAATTTTGAATATAATTGATGATATCAAAAAATTATTAAATTTATTTAAAATTAAAATTTAAGTCTAAAAAATAAAGAAATTCACTAACAATACGTGGGTTAAACTGGTAAAATTCATTATAAAATTACATACTTAAAAATTCAATTTAAATAGTCTAACAATACTTTTTTTTTTAAGGATAACATGACATTAGTGAGATGCCAAAATTCACGGGGTCAGTCCTTAATTAATGGGCGCAACTGTGCCTCAACAACTTGTACTTCAATTAGAGTTGAGCGAGAAAAACATGGACAGATAGGCGAACATATACTATGACGTGTACCGGAATATAGCTGCAGATGCGTACGTCTTGTCGACTTGTGTTAATTAGTAGCATCTATGTATGTCCTGTCTGAATATAGATGCATGTGTGTATGTCCTGTCGACTTTGTTAATTAGTACTTTCACGCGCTTTCAAGAACCAGAAACTGTTTCCCATAGTAACTAGTAAGGCCAGTTTTCTTTTGGGTTTCGCTACTTTGCCAGCAATGTAGTGATTTAGGTGTTCTTGAGTTGAATTGGATTGTAAATTATAATTTTTTATTATAATTATTATATTTTTATATTAAATATTATTTTTTAATTTTTAATTTTTTTATATTAATATTTTTTAAAATTTTTGAATTTAAAAAAATTAAAAATTAAACAGTAAACATTAAAACTCAACTAAGTAAAACCTAACTTTTAATTAACAAAAAGATTATGAATTTGATGCAGAGAGTTTAACATATAAAATAAAAATAACATACAGATGTAAAACTAGAATTAAAATTTTATCATAAATTAAATGTTAATGTCAGAACAATGCCCATGATATTAATAAATCGTGTTAAATTAGATAAATATATTTGATTAGCGAAAAAGGGCTGGAGCCCAAGGCCTTAGCTTTTTTTCATTTTTTTATTTTTGATAAAGCACGGAGAAACCGAACATGTTTAGTTATATAAAAATTAAAAAATATACAAAATTTAATAAAATATATATATATATTAAAAATTAAATCAAACACAGCTAAAAACTCACCTGATAAATGATAATATAATTAAATGGACGGCCACAAATTCTGGGTTACAGTAACGGAGTTGATTACCTGAGGTCATTAACAGTACCCTACTCCTTGTTAGTAGATAGCTGTCGCAATTTATGCCAATATCCTGAGGGGATCGATAAGGACTTAAACATCAGTACTATTTCTTCAACTTTCTAACTGGTTGAGAGTTAAAAATAAACCAAATTCTATTGAAAAATCGTACTTCACTAAATTGTAGTTGGACTACTATTGCACTATGAACATCTGAAGATACTTAAATGAGACACAAAACAGTACGCGACCGTTAATTTGTGTCCTTGTTAATATGAAATACTAATCCAATTTCAGTTTATTATTTATGAATGTCTAATGCAAAAACTACAGGGTTTGAAAAGAATGATAATTTCATATTTCGTTAGAAAGTGGGATGAGCACTAATATCTGACTATGAGACAGGTCATCCCTATATTCCCTATGTTAGTTACTTGAATTCGCCATACGCTTAAATGCTTATTCAATTACTTACCTCAATTGCAAGATATTTTATCAGTATGAAAAAGATTTCAAGATTGAGTTAATTTTAGTACAATATTTCTTTGTCAAATCAATTTTCTTCTTCTTTTTTGTCCATTTTTCCTACCCAGAAAAAAAAAACAAAGGAAAAGATATTCAATTGCTTGCCGTATTTGAGGCAGATGCAGTTTTTAAGTCATTGAAAACAACGCATAACCAATACATCAATTATTTTGCGAATGAGAAAAGTAAAAACGGATACTCGAGGTAAAGGAAGCGTGCATTCTGGCTGCATAGCACCGTACTGGCGCTCTTTCCGTCCTTATTTATATTTTCCCCTTTCATACGGTTATCAGTTGAGTCAAATGTGTGGACGCTTATGGTCACCAGATTCATGCACAGTTAATTTCCTGGGTCGCTATGATATTCCTGCCTTTTGTCGTATAAGCAGCTGATATGACTACTCAGAATACGTTAAGAATGTGATAAGAATGTGAGGCAGTTCAACTCTAGCTTCCAAATTATTATACGGGTGTCATTTTGAGAAAAATTGAGATGTAGATACAGTAAACTTGCAATTAAAATTAAATTAAAAATATTAAAAATAAAATAGACACATAAATTTTATATGAAAAATCTCTTAATTAAGATAAAAAATTATAAATAAGGTAGAAGAATTTAATTATTAAAAAAATTGAAAAATTATTTAAAAAAATTAGATTACAAAAATACATAAAATATTTTTGCTTCTCTCTCTCTTTTTTTCTCTCTTCTCTCACCTCACTTCTCTCTTGTTTTTTCATGTTTTATTTCTCTTCATCTCCTACTTATTTATAGGTAGTAGAACGTGTGAGATGGCTGGCCAGCCATCCTTGACTCTTTTTTTTTTTTCTATTTTGGTGGGCGGGATAAGCACCGTCCGCCTACCATGTTTGACAATTCTTCCACTTGAAGATTTGATTACGAATTAATCGTATCTTTACACCATTCTTTTTATCTTGTCGTTTCATATTGCTTACGTCTCTATCAGGCCACACGAGAATCAATACCATATAAACTTGTCAACGTTAATAGCTTTTGTCATAAAATTTGTCAGTTTGTCTATAGTATGAATCTTTTGCATATCCATATCTATTGTTCCTTCTTCCACTTTCTCACAAACGAAGTGGTAATAAACTCAAATTTGTTTTGTCTTTAAATGAAATGCTGGATTCTTTGTAAGATGCAAAGTACTCTGGTTGTCACAATACAGAACAATATTTTCTTATTTGTATCAAAATTCCTCCAACATCATCTTTAACCACACTGCTTCTTTACTGGCTTGTGTAACTGGTACATATTCTACTTCTGTTGTTGACGTAACCACAATTAACTGCAATTTTGAAACCCAGCTCACAAT
>JAOXYD010026361.1:0-14359 GCA_028565735.1 Pinacopodium congolense | reverse complement strand
CTGATCCATATCTGGTTGTGAAGCATTCTCCACAAGAGAAATGGGAAAACGAGAAAGCTTGAGATGTCCTTGTTATCTTTCACAACCAAGTTATAGGTTCTGTGGATCGCCCATGGAGCTAGTAACACATGCTGCAATTACCAGACCACCAGTACTTCCATATTACATATATATTTCAGCTTCAAACACTTCCATGACCTCACCACTATTTTACAAGGATAATGAGAACATGCAAGTAACACGTAAACATATTATAGAAGTTTCCCTGACCAATATATTCTGAAACTCACTGAAATAACAAAGTTTTATGCAGCAAATTTTGTTCACGTTGGTAATATCGTGCAGATACTAATAACAATATTAATTAGCAAGTAACACAAAATCTTAATTATATTGTGTCAGATACATAACATTGAGAAAGAGTAAGAAGAGAGGAGACCTTAAAGCTTCCAAGAGGCTTCCATGGCCACTCGGTGAGAATTCCGGGCATGGATGCCATATTTTGCTAGTTTTTTGTTATAAGCTTTGATTGTACGTCTCTTTTATATCGAGTTATGTACCAACAGTATTCCACGTACACATATATATAGAGATAAAAGAGAGTGGTGGTTGTCAACAATTATCGTTCGGTGCCTACCCTATCTAATAAAACAAAAAAAAAACAAAGGTGGTTGCCCACTAATTGATCAGCCACCATTCCGACATATAAAAGGCTATAGATAGGAGGTATGTAGAACATATAAAAAAATAAAAAAGGGGAGGGAGAGAAGTGAGGTGAAAGAAAAATAAGAGAAATAAAATATTTTATATATTTTTATGGTTTAATTTTTTTGTAATTTTCTATTTTTTTTAATAGTAAAATTGTTTTACTTTATTCGTGATTTTTATTCTAATTTAGGAGTTTTTCACGTAAAATTGATATGTTTATTTTATTTTTAATATTTTCAGTTTCATTTTAGCTGTAATTCTACTCTATCCAAATCCTAATTTTTCTCAACAAATGGTATTAGAGCCAACCTTGGGTGTATATATATCTGTTTATTGTATACTCTGTAATTGCCACCAAGAGTGGATCATCCACATTAAAAGATAAGTTAAATTATTATTCACCCTGTTAAAGGTACTATTTATACAACAGTAGTGATGGCACCAATGGTAATAAAGTACGAACTTGAAAATTTAATGAGAGTAATTTCTTACTGTGGAAGTTAAAGATAAAGACAATTATAAGGAAAGACAATTGTCTAGCGACCATTAGTGAACTGCTAGCTGGAGTTACAGATGAAAAGTGGAACGAGATGGAAGGAAATGCTGTAGCTAATCTTCACCTAGCACTAGTTAAAAGAGTATTATCCAGTATAGAGGAGAAAAAGACTACAAAGGAAATATGGGGATCACCTCTCAAAATTGTACGAGGCCAATTCACTCCACAACAAAATTTTTCTGAAGAGGAAACTATACACTTTATGCATGGTATAATCCACTTTGGTGACGAAGCACTTAAATACTTTAACTACTATATTTTCCTAACTCACATCATTAGGGCATCCAATAGAGATAAGTGAACGTACAGAACTTCTACTCCAAAGTCTACTAAATTCATATGATCAACTCATCATCAATTTAACAAATAGCACAGGCACTCTATTCTTCGACAATATTGTAGCTACTATTTTGAAAGAAGAGAATCGGTGCAAAAGTAAGGAAGACAGATTGTCAAATTCACAACAAGTAAAGGCCTTGGCGGTGATAAAAGGAAGATTAATAGAGCGTGACCTAAGTGGGAGTCACAATTATGGTAGATCAAAATTTAAGAGTAAGAAGAATTTCAAGTGCTACAATTATGGTAAGAAAGGGTACCTAAAGAAGGATTTTTAGAATCTAAAGAAGAAAGATTATGTTCCTTAAGGAAATGCTGCAAGCACTTCAGATGATGGAAGCGCAATGGTCTGTGAAGCCGCAATAACTATTGGAGTAAAGAGAAGATTAATTGATATATGGCTTCTCGATTCAGCAGCTACTTTTCATATGACCTCTACAAGAGAATGGTTCCACCAATATGATTCTGCCTCTAAAGGATCTATGTACAACTGTAATGATCAAGCTCTAAAGATTGTTGGAATCGACACCATCAAGTTAAAGATGTAGGATGGTACAATTCAGATTGTTGACAAAGTGCGACATGTGGAGAGCTTGAAGAAGAATTTATTGTCTGTAGGATAGCTAGATGATCTCAGGTTCAGATTTGAGATTCAGAACAAGATTATGAAAGTGATTAAAGGAGTGCTTGTATTAATAAAAGTAGAGATGATATCTGCAAATCTGTACATACTTAAAGGAGCAACTTTGCAAGAAGGAAATGCATCTGTTATAGTGACTAGTACAGGTGACAAATCCTACAATGATGTGGCATAAAAATCTTGGACATATGTCAGAACAAGGAATGAAATTACTTGCAGAGAAGAGTCTATATCCAGGTCTCACAAAGGTATCACTACCATTCTATGAGCATTGCATTGTAAGTAAGCAGTATCGATTAAAATTCAACACATCAAAGTTCATAAGTAAGGAAATTTTATAATTGATTCACTCTGATGTATGGCAAGCACTAGAGATGTCCCTTATAGAAGGAAATTCTTTGTATCATTTATTGATGATTATTCGAGGAGATGTTGGGTGATTCCTATAAAGAGAAAAGCGGATGTGTCCGGGTGGAACTTAAATCTGGTACGAAAATCAAGTGTTTGCGATCAGATAATGGAGGAAAATATACCGGTAAAGAGTTTGATGAATTTTGTAAGCAAACACCCCTCACAAAATGGAATGGCAGAGAAAATGAACAGAACTCTGTTGGAAAGAACAAGAGTGATGATGATAATTGCGGGCTTAAACAAGAAATTCTGAGCAAAAGCAGTCAATATTGCCTATTATGTGGTGAATCGAACTCCATTAACTACAATTAAGTTGAAGACGTCGATGGCGATGTGAACTGGTAGACTAGTGAATTACTCAAGCCTTCATATATTTGGAAGTCCTGTCTAAGTGACGTTTAATGCCTAAGAAACTATAAAGTTGGATCCAAAATTTAAAAGATACATTTTCTTAGGGTATGCTGAAGGAGTAAAAGGATATCATCTATGGGATCCCATTGCCCATAAGATTGTTATCAATAAAGATTCTATTTTCATTAAAGATAAGAATCAAGAGCATATAGAAATTGTTGATACTTCAAAAGAGAATCCAGAGACTACAATAATACCAGTGGAAAGGGAATTTGATCAAAATGATTCTTTTGAAACTGCAATACAGCATAAGGAATAAGAACCAGTTGAATATGATGGTTTAGATACTCGGAGATCAACTCGCATGAGAAGAGGTTCAAGCTGGCACTCAGATTATATTATGGAGAGCAATATTACATACTACCTTTTAACTGAGGACGGAGAGCCATCAACTCTTCAAGAAGTAATGAATAGTTCAGACACATCTCAGTAGATGGCAGCAATATAGGAAGAAATTGAAGCTCTGCATAAGAATAAGTCATGAGAGCTGGTGTCACTACCGCAAGGAAGAAAGCCTACTGACAATAAATGGGTTTACAAAATCAAGTAGAGTGGAGATGATCAAGTGGAACAATATCGTGCAAGATTAGTGTTAAAGGTTATACTCAGAAAGAAGGTATTGACTTTAACGAAATATTTTCACCTGTAGTTCGACTTACTACCGTTCAAGTAGTCTTAGCGATGCGTGCTACATTTAACTTGCATGTTAAGTAGTTAAATATAAAAAATGCATTTCTTCATGGAGATCTTGAAGAAGAAATTTATATACTCTAACCATAAGTTTTTAAAGAAAAAGGGAAAGAGAACTTGGTTTACAGGTTGAACAAATCTTTGTACGGTCTAAAGCAAGCACCAGGGTGTTGGTATAAGAGATTTGATTCCTTCATCATGAGTCTTGGTTATAGCAGACTGAATGTGGACCCTTGTGTATATTTCAAGAGGTTTGATAAAGACGATTTTATAGTCTTGATATTATACGTTGATGATATGTTGGTTACAAGTCCCAACAATGATCGCATTAAAGAATTGAAGGCACAGTTGTTTAGGAAATTCAAAATGAAGAACTTGGATCGACAAACAAAATTCTAGCTATACAAATTCACTGAGACAGAAAGAATAGGGAGATTTGGCTTTCTCAAAAGATTTATCTGAAGAAGATCTTATGGTGATTTAACATGCAAAATTGTAAGTCAATTTCTACCCCTCTTCCTGTTAATTTCCAGTTATCCTCCAGTATAAGTCTTAGTAGTGAAGAGGAGAGGATGGAGATGTCTTAAGCACCGTATGAATCAGTACTAGGGAGCTTAATGTTCGCTATGATTTGTACAAGACGAGACATTGCACATGCAATGGGAGTGATTAGTCAATACATGTCGAATCCTGATCGAGAGTATTGGAATACAGTTAAAAGGATTCTCAAATATATCAAGAGAACCTTAGATGCTGCATTATATTATGGAAGATCAGATTTTATCGTTAAAGGATATGTTGATGCTGATTATATAGGTGATCTTGATAAAAACAAATCTACTACAGGATATGTCGTTACACTAGCTGGAGGAGCTGTGAGTTGGGTTTCAAAATTGCAATCAGTTGTAACTATGTCAATAATAAAAGCATAATATGTAGCAACTACATAAGTTAGTAAAGAAACAATGTGGTTAAAGATGATAATGGAGGAACTCGGATACAAATAAGAAAATATTGTTCTGTATTATGACAATCAGAGTGCTTTGCATCTTGTAAGGAATCCAACATGTTGTATTAGTTACATTTTTTGTATAAAACATGAAAATTAAATAAGAGATAATGAATAAAAATAATAATTCTTTCACACAGGAAGAAGAATATTGAAAAAATTCTGCAAGGTCAAGAATTCTTTAATATGTAAAATGTAAAGATAATTCATATGTTTGATTTCTTTGAAGATGTATATTTAATGAAAATATCTTGAATATTAAATTTATGTGGTTGATCAAGATTTTCTAACATAAATATCTTAGCACAATTTTAATATGCATCAAACCACATAGCAATTCATGTTTTATTTTTATTTTAAAGATATGCTTTAACTCTTATGAACTAATTTGTGAAGTTTTTTTTAATAAAATGCTATATTATCTATTAATCCATAGAGGTTTAGTAGGATTGTCCGTTAATCTAATTTAAATAAAATTCAGAAAAATGGATTATGTGTTGGTCCTATTCATACAAAGTTTTAAGAAGTTGATTTGTAGTCTTTTGTTGTGTTGGATTTATCTATTTTATGGAATTCTTCCTAGTTAATTATTTTTTGTGATGATTAATTACTTGAATTTGTGATTAATAAAGTCTAAAGCTTTTTGGGTTGGAATGTATAGGCATGTCGAATGATAAGTTTTTTGTAGATAATCTATGAAGGCAGAGAGAGAACCTAAGTCCTTATGAATGTTGGTATTCCTTCTGTTGTTTATTTATTTTATGTTTTTTTTATCTCCACTAATTTTTTGTGATCACTGTGTTTTTGCTTGCCTACTAGTTTTTTGAGATTTATGTGTTCCGTTAGCAAGATACAATAAGCAGCGGTGAAGCCCTCTTGCCAATCCTAATAGATTTAGCCTGGTTCCATTTTTCTTATTTTTTGTTTTTTGTGAGTTGTTGTAGCCAGACAAATAAGATGACACGGTGAAATCCATACGTGTCAAAGGGCGGTAGAGGATGACGGAACAGACAGTGAATAGAAAGTAGCTAGAAAAAATTAGAAAAAAAAATAAACACAAGAGCTAATTGCACGTGCATGTTTAGCCTTTAATGGGTTAAAACAGATACACACTAGACCAGCTGTATTTTCCTTAAATATAAATATAAATATAAATATAAATAAGTAATAAATAAATAAAAGAGGTTTTAGGGAGCTATAAAATTTTTTTAAATGAGTTCTTTAATTAAAATAAACAAATTTGTTTAGCTAAAAATAGAAAAATATTTATAATTATAATGAAAATTAAAAACATGTTTTCTAATTAATAAGTGTAAGAAATTGAATGGTAACAATTATAAAACATAAAGCATGAAAGTCCAATATATATATTGAAATCATAAGGGGTTCTAAAACCATTAAAACATAATTATAGACATTCTTGAGAATGGTAATATAACCCAACACAATAGAAACTATAATGCATGATACTTGAAAGAAAAGGAATTCGTTAGCTCGTATTATATTATTGAGTAGAATGAATAATAAAATAATACGCAAGTCCAAAAAATACTAATCATACTAAAGCCTCGTGATGCACTTGAGCTACACATCTTTTAAGTATCTCCATAAATAAATTAATGTCACTTCTTATCAAGTTGACACTTATAAGAAGTATCTTAATTAAAGAGGCAAGCATGATAATCGAGTTACAAGGTGTTGGTCATAAACTATCTGATAAATAATAAGTACAAACTGTAATCCATTCGCTATCTTATAGTTTGTAGCATACGAATATACTTTTAATAGGTTAATGGATCAAGAAAATGAAGGACGCTTCAAGACACCTTATGTTAAAGGAAGAAGATCCTGATGCTTCCAAGATGATTTTTAAGGTATATGATATCGATTCTATCTTATATGGAGTTATGAATAAGAAGCATAGGCATCACGTTGGATCTAAATGGAAAAGAAATAAAAGGCCTAATCACAATTCTCAAGTTTTATAAAAGACTAAGTAAAACCAACATTAAAAAGGAAAATGTTCTTTTAGAAATATAAACATAAAAAGAATTAAGCACTATAATTATGATAATAAGAGTCTTTTTTTAAAAAATTGTAGTGAGTTTTAAAAGGGAACAATCTTATGGCATGGAGATTTATTTTATGAATGTCTTATGTTCTATCTTTTTTATTGAATTATATCCTTTTTAGATTATAAATTCATGAGTAAGTATCCATGTAACAAAATACAAAAATACCTTTGTGAAATTTTATAAAATCCCATGTGGAATATAATGGATTTGTGTTGGAGACAATTCAAGGGCTGCTGAATAGGGAATTATCACATGCAAGTTAGTCATACATGGTAACCATGCTCTAATCTTACTGAAGTATTGTATGCTCTAAAGATTTGAAGGAATCTCGTATATATATCAGTATTAGTTATACTTAATTTTAATGTAAACTTTCACAAGTAATGGAATGGTTTTGTATCAAGAAAAATATTTATTATGTTTAATAGTGTTATATTGTATGGTTTCATTGTTTTATAGATTGTTGATGTAAGAAATAATATTAGTTATTATTTAGTTGCTTCAACTGATGATTTTCAATATTGATGTAATTTTTTAACATGTAAACTATGTTGTATTATTTAAAATTAAATAAGTCGATTAGTAAAAGAAGACCTAAGATGTTATATGAATCAAGTAGATTTATCTACTTGTGAAAATTGTCTAGCCATTAAAATGACAAGAAAGCCATGTAGAAAGTGAGTATAAACTACGTATGCATTGGAATTAATTCATTGTGGCATTTGTGTTCCAATTAATATAAGGGCAAGACATGGGTCTAATGAATGTAAGGAGAAAACATGAAGCTAAGTATTTCATCACTTCTATGGAAGATTATACTCGATATGGTCATATCTATTTCATTTCTTACAAATTTAAGTATTTGATTAATTTATAAAATATGTGAATTTGGAAGAAAATCAATTAAAAAAGAAAATAAAAGTATTAAGGACTGATTGATAATAAGAATACTTATTTGACAAGTTCAAGATATTATATGATAAAAAGGGAAAACAATTGATTGTTCCTTGAACTCCACAATAGAAATGACATTGCCGAAAGACAAAAAAGAACACTATTACAAATGAATAGATTCAAAATGGCATAAGCGAATTTTCCAATCACTTTTTATAGTGAAATTTTACTAATAACTACTTATGTACTTAATTAAATACTCACAAAATCAGTTAGAAGCATGTCGTATGAGTTATGGACAGTTAGAAGACCTGACATGTCAAGTCTTAAATTTTAGGATTATGTTTTTTTTTTCACAATCTCTCTTATAAATATGGAGAGATAGGTCCTATAGAGAAGAAAGGCATCTTTATTAGATATTCTGAACACTCAATAGTGTATATATTCATAAGTAAACAAGGTAATATAGATTAATTTAATTTGAATTAGGAGATGCCACGTTTATATAGCATGAGTTTTCAAGGAAAAGGAAAAATAGGTAAAGAGCTATTTTTATATAAGAAACTTGATCAAATGATTATATTATAGACAGTCAAGATAAGGGATTGCATCCTAATAGGAGCAATATAGAAAATAAAGAATTAATTTGAGATCAATTCACACTCCTATTAGGTGAACGTTTAGCAATAGTGTCTTTTCCAAGTGAAAGTAATCAAGATTTTAATGAATTTGTTTTTAATGAATCTCAATTGCTTCAAAATAATTATTAAATATTCCTTGATGTAATTTTAAAATTAAAAGAGAAGTACGCATGTGTGGCCTATGAGAGGAAGTTGAGCCAATGAATGTAAATAAGGCTCTTTTCGATCCTGATAAAGAAAATAAATGAAAGAAATGAAGGAAGGAAGAAATGACTTTCTTAAAGTTTAATCAAGTATGAGGCTTAGTTGACCTTCCTAAAGTGTGAAAAACAATTGGAAATAAGTAAGTTCTCAAAATAAAATGAAAAGTTAATGGTAGTATCAAAAGTTATAAGGTATATTTCATAGTTTAATAACATGAGGGAATTGATTATGAGAAAACTTCCTTACCTATTATATCAAATAGATGTAAAGATAATTTTTCTTAATTAAGAGTTAAAAAAAGAAATCTACGTGAAAAATTTTATAGGTTTCTTTGTGATAGGTCAAGAATATAGAATACATCGATTATTGAAATCGATTTGAGGTTTGAAGTGGTTTTTTAAACTAATGGTACATAAGATTTCAAGTGATCATTCAAAGAGAATATTCTTACTCTCTGAAATGACATGCATTTAAGAAATACTTAAATGATTTTGAATGTAAGATTACAAATCGATTGATAATCTATAGCCCTTTAACATTTTGGTGGAAAAATCAACTGGCAAAGTCATCAAATCTTTAAGATTCGATAGAGGAGGCGAGTACACTTCGAAGGCATTCACGAGCTACTGTGAGGAACATGGAATAAGGATATTTCTAACCGTACTGTATTCTCCTCAACAAAATGGAGTGGCCGAAAGGAAGAACCGAATCATTCTTGACATGGTTCGATCTATGCTCAAAAGAAAAAAGATGTCAAAGGAGTTTTAGGCGGAAGCTGTGCAATGCACGGTGTATGTGTAAAATCGTTGCCCTCATGCAAAGCTGGAAGATCGATCACCACAAGAAGCATAGAGTGATAAAAAGCCAACAGTCTCGCATTTTAAGGTGTTCGATAGTGTTGCTTATGCACAAGTGCCGGAACAGTGAAGGACCAAGCTGGAGGACAAAAGCAAGAAGTACATCTTCATCAGCTATAATGAGAAAACAAAAAGGTATAAGCTATTTGAGCCGACAAACAAGAAGGTGATAGTGAGTCGAGACGTGCAAGTTAATGAAGGAGCCAAATAGGATTGGAACGACTCGAAGGAAGCAATATCAGAAGAGGTAGAAATACCAATAATCATACCAATTACAACACTGAAAACTGATTCAATAGAAACTCCGACAAACACCTCGATAAGTCCACAAAATAGTGATGATGAGGATGAGCGAAGACAATTGAGATGGAGGACTTTGCGAGATTTGTACAATTCAACAAGTGAGGTACATCTTGTATGTCTCTTGGCAGATGCGAAGAACATAAGTTTTGAAGAAGCAATAAGAGATGAGAAGTGGAAAGAAGCCATGGATGAGGAGATTAACACAATCGAGCGCAACAAAATCTGGGAGTTGATGAAATTGCCAAAAGGTGGATAGCCCGTCGGAGTAAAATGGGTGTTCAAGAAGAAGATGAATGCAAATGGTGAAATTGAGAGGTACAAGGCGCGACTTGTGGCGAAGGGATACAAACATAAGGCGGGAATCGATTATGACAAAGTGTTTGCTCCCGTTGCAAGGATGGAAACGATCCGATTGCTAATCACATAAGCCGCTCAATTCGAATGGACGATATATCAAATGGATGTCAAGTCAGCATTCCTAAATGGTGTGCTTGAAGAGGAGGTATATCTCGTATAAGCCCCTGGATATATGCAGGTTGGAGGCGAGAACAAAGTGCTGGAATTGAAGAAAGCACTTTACGGGTTAAAGCAACCGTCGCGGGCATGGAATACTCGCATCGACACCTATTCAAGGAGTAATGGCTTGAAGCAATGCCGTTTGAACATGTGTTCTATGTGTAGAAGAATGGAGAAAATTCTCTATTCGTCGCACTCTATATAGACAATCTCATTTTTATAGGAAACAACGACAAGATGATAGAAGAGTTCAAAGATGCAATGACGCATGAATTCGAGATGACAGACTTGAGAATGATGAGATATTTTCTTGGTCTAGAGATTCAACAAAACAAGACAGGTATATTTGTGTCGTAAGAAAAATACGCGAAAGACATATTGAAGAAGAGCAAAATGGAGAACTGCAATCTGGTATCGACACCGATGGAACCAGGTGCGAATCTTTCCAAATATGATAATGGAGACCAAGTCGATGTAAGTAAGTACCGGAGCTTAGTGGGAAGTCTCCAAGTACCGGAGCTTAATGGGAAGTCTCCACTATCTCACTTGCACAAGGCTGGATTTGTCACTAAGTGTTAGCGTGGTGAGTCGAATCATGAAGGAACTGGTATACTTACATTGGAAGGCGCTAAAGAGAATTCTGCGAGACATTCATGGAACAGAATCACTGGGGCTGTTTTATTCTAAGACAGAAGAGTACAAGTTATTGGGATATTCAGACAGTGATTGATGCAGAGATATAGACGATCAGAAAAGTACCTCGGGATATGTGTTCTTCATAGGAGACACAGCTTTCACTTAATTATCGAAAAAGCAGTCGTTTGACACGTTCTCGACATGTGAAGCAGAATATATGGTAGCATCATTATGTGTTTTCCATGCTATTTGGATAAGGAATCTGCTAAACGAGTTGGAACAGCAACAAAGTGACTCAACAGAAATTCGAGTCAACAATAAGTCAGTGATTGAACTAGCAAAGAATCCAGTGAATCATGAACTAAGCAAGCACATTCATGTGAGGTTTCATTTCATCCATGACAAGGTGAAAGACAGTAGTGTGAAATTGGTGCAAGTAGCAAGTTGTGACCAAGTGGCAGACATTTTCACCAAACCACTACCCACAATGTTATTCAAAAACTGCAAAACGATGATTGGCATGAAGGATGGAAAAGAACCAAGTTTAAGGAGGGGTGTTGTTTAATAAAATTAATTACCATCCTTTAGTAACGGATCTGTTAAGAGTGTTTTAAGTTGAAACGCACACAATAAATGATGCAAGTTTGATGAGGACAATTTTTCTTTTAATAGCGTTGTCGTTACTTTGAGTGAATAATAAAGTAGTATTTAATATTCTTGTTACTTAGTGCTATAATTCTAAGAGTACTTAAAGGCCTATAAATAGGCTTTGTATCCTGTTTGTTTTCAATGAAGAAAAGGGTGAAGAGAATATAAAGAAAGGAAATTTCACCAAGTTCCATATTTCACAATATGTACTTGCCAACAGATTTCGCAAACGATATCTTCTTTCTCATTCCACCATTTTTCAACACATTTCCTGTGGGCAAACTGGATTTTGTTATACGGTTGCTCATTCCAAAATTCAAAGCAACCTTTTTCGAAAATAGTATGCTAATACGAAGATAAGTTCTATGTCTTGTATTTTTTAACTGTCGATTGCTAGGAAATAAGATAAACCACACGTTCTTAAAGGCCTAAGAGGCTAGAGAAAAACATTATGAGAAAAATAGTTTAAAACGATAAAGTTGATGCTGGATTTCAGATAAGAGATTCTAAATAATTTAGAGTTAACACTTATTTATAAAACAAACAAAAATTTGAAAAAATGCAAATTTATAATTTATATAGACCGCTTACTTTCTTTTGTTTCAGTTCTATATTTTCAATTGCATAAACATATATATTAAATTGAGATAAAAAGATAATTCTTATCAATTGTTGACAAAAATGAGAAACCTACATTTTGGACAATTTCATAAATAAGCAAAGAAAGCCCTTATCACAATATTGAAAAAAAATCGTCATGCATGGAAAGCCTTTTACAAAACATAATCGAAAACAAAAGATATTGAATAAAACATTAAAAAAAGGTGCATGAAATATATTAAAAACAAAGAAGGTGACATCATCTTATTAACTACATAATTTGTCATCATTTAAGAGGACATAATAATCAAATGTTTTTTCATAAAAATGGGGTATATTTGTTTAATACAAGAGATAATTATCAGAATTAATTAATTAATGCTATAAAAATATATATTGTGTGCAGATACTATGGGTTAGATAGCATGTATCATATTAATATAAAGTGTTAGGTAATAAATGATATAATTAACCTTCATCGGTAGATGCACAAGGAACCTTCATATTGAAAACAAAATCTTCCTCTGAGCAAATACGGCATTTTCATTTTTTTTTTCACAAAATGCTTCTTCTTCGTCGGAGAACTTAAACTCATTACTCCAACCTTGGCTTGACGAACCTATCTCAAAGGTCTTAACAGAGGATCCTTTTCCATACATCAGAATCATTGGCTCCTGATATTCTACAGATCCTTTATCACTCAAGATCGATTGGTTGTTCATTTCTACTAAATGGCACAGAAAAATAAAGTAATTAAGCATAAAGTTAGGGAAGTTTTTCTGCTTCCCAAAAATATCATTACTGGTCTTTAACTAAATAGAAAAGAGAAAGTGGAGAGTAAACAGAGCTCAAGTTTCTTCAAGTTTGGCTTATTATTTACATGTACTTCATTTTCACTCAAAACAACTTGATTGGACCCTACATATAATGGCAATGAATGGTATTTCTCTTGGGGATAACGGACATAAAGTCTTGAAGTTCATAACTAATAACCAGAAAAGTTAAGAAACAAGAACCCACATGCAAAAAACAAAAATAATATCAAATCACATATAGACTTGAGAATAAGTACCTCGTAGTGTTCTCTCTTCTTTTGTAGCCTTCTTTTCGCTCGCATGTACTACACAAACCAAAATGGACCCATTGCTTTGTTATGACATACTGCGATCCCAGTCTGAAACATAGTTTTGGTGTCAACTTTGCGTGAGACCCAAGCATTGGATTTACCATTTGTCGATGGTGTTGTGAAACTTGAGTTGATTTCACCAAAAATAATAAATTCACCTTGAGAACTATTGCCTAGGTAAATAGAGTGTAAACGATTGTACTAAAAAATCACACCAGGTAAATTCTCAGGAAAGACTGAAGGCGTCATAAATGGTCCCACATAAAATCAAATCTCCTAAACAGAATTTTCCTAGACATGTAATTTAATAGCACAATAATTCACCACAACTACACTCGAAAATAGTTATTAAATAGACAAATAAAGAACACCAACATTTAACAAGGTTCAGCCAATTATGCCTACTTCCTCAAGCACTACTAAATTGATATTTCACTATTTTAGGAATATAAGTGAAATACTATAAAAGGAGAGAAATAATTTTGTCTAATGAAAGACAAGTTTGGAATAAATTCTAAGAAGGAGGGGAGGCTCCTTTTATAGGTTTAGAAGCCTTCACAAATTCTACTCATTTCCAATATGGGTTTATGGAATGAGCCATATTTATCTGACTAACTAAAAAATCTCCTCCTTGATGATTTCGCTTTTTCAAATCTCTCACAAAACTCATATTTAGTAGTGTCTTCAAATGCACTTTACAACGCTCATCTTCAATTTTTACAAATATTGATCAAACTTGACCGCAGTCACCACCTTTGTCAACATATCAACTGGATTCTTAGTAGTCTTAATCTTTTGGATTGTAATTCCACCTTCTTCTAAGACCGCTAGTACAAATTGATAACAAAAATCGATATGCTTCATCCTCGCATGATAAAATTGATTCTTTGCTAAATGAATGGCACTCTGACTATCACAATGTACTTTGACATGCTTCTATTCAATTTCTAATTCATTAAGTAATTCTTGAAGCCAAATTGCCTCCTTTACAGCCTCTGTAGCTGCCATATAATCTGCTTTTGTAGTCGATAAAGCAACTGTTGACTATAAGGTAGACCTCCAACTGACTGGTGCCTTTGCAAGAGTAAACACATAGCC
>JAOXYD010026350.1:0-14359 GCA_028565735.1 Pinacopodium congolense | reverse complement strand
AACTCAAATAAATCATCAAACATCTAATCCATAGCTCCTTTAAACATTTGGTAATTTTCAGAATTTTTCAGAAGCAACTGAAAATCATTTTCAAAATTTTTAAGCCTAAATATCCAATTTTAAGCCTTTTTCTAATTTTCAATCAATTCCTCTAGATTTTCCTAAATAATTTTAATCTAATCAACCTGGTAATTAAGTAACATTTTCCCCGGGGATCAACTCTCAGAGTTTTAAATTTTACTCCACTTTATTACTTTTGCGATAGGTGCACTTGCCTAAAAAGTCTGTTGGTTTTACAGTAAAAATCATTTCAGAACACCCGTCATTTTTAAACTCACCAAACCAACACAACACAGATATTTTCAAATTCCTATTACCCTGAGTAATAGGAAAAGACGAAATTTACATATCCATATGACACCTTTGCATATCGACGCATGCCTTTTGGCTTGTGTAATTCCTTGCTACTTTTCAGCGCTATATGATAGCAATTTTTGCAGATATGATTAAATCATGCATTGAAGTGTTCATGGATGATTTTTGGCATTTATTACATCCTTCGATGCATGTTTGGAAAATGTAGAGAAAGTGCTAAGGAGATGTGAAGAAAACAACTTAGTTTTGAATTGGGAAAAAAGCAATTTCATGGTGCAAGAATGCTGAGTGATAGGTTATAGAATTTCAAGTAAGGGCATTAAAGTACATCTAACAAAAGTAGAAGTCATTGCTCAATAACCTCCACCAAATTCAATTAAAGCAATTCAAATATTTCTTTGACATGATGGATTCTATAAACGCTTTATCAAGGTTTTTTTCAAGATAACAATGCCCTTTACTGAGCTGACACAATTTTTAACTTTGATGATAAGTATATGCGTTCTTCTCAATTGTTGAAGGAAAAGCTTACGAGTGCAACTATTTTGGTATCACTTGATTAGTCTCTTCCTTTTGAGTTGATGTGTTATGTGAGTGACTTTGCAGTTGGTGCAGTACTTTGATAAAGACGTGGAAAGCTTTTCCATCAAATTTATTATGCAAGTCTCACTTTGAATGATGCTCAAAAGAATTACACCATCACTTTGGAGATTTTAACTGTGGTGTTTGCAATTGACAAGTTTCAGTCCTATTTATTTCTTTCAAAAGTGATAGTTTATACGGACCATTCTGCATTAAAATACTTTATAAACAAGCCGGATAAACATTTCTATGCCTTCTATACCAAGCCCATCTATTTTTACTTAAAGAAACTAAAAACTTCATACCAAGGTTAGATACATTATATAAAATAGTAATGTGAATATTTCTTACCCTTTTTCCTAAGAACGTAATATTATTGTCCATCATTCTAGAAACTATGCATGCATGTCCGTCCAAACTTACTTTATAATGCTTATCACATAATTGACTAGCATCAAGTATATTATGCTTTAAATAATTATCTAGAACAATATTATCAATTAAAGGGTTGTTTTCGTTACCTACCTTCTTATTTTCTATGTTACCTTTGGCATTGTGATGATTCTGTCACAGACTATTAAATAGTAAAACTAACTATACCTAACTATGTAGCTAGGATGAGCTAGGGTTGAACCCAAAAGGAGCTAAGGGCGTTGCTATTTCTAATTTTGTAAGGAAAAACAAGAATAAAACCCCTAAACACAGAAAGTACTAACATAACTAAGACGCAATAAAATTAACAAAAAGGATAACCTCAAATAAAAACATAATAAACAAATAACAATAATAAGGAAATAGGCTGAAGATATCATCAACATTCTAAGATAAATATTAATCCTTGAATCAAGATAAAAGATGCTCTGGCT
Source organism: Pinacopodium congolense (assembly GCA_028565735.1). NCBI lineage: Eukaryota > Viridiplantae > Streptophyta > Magnoliopsida > Malpighiales > Erythroxylaceae > Pinacopodium > Pinacopodium congolense. The sequence goes on along the minus strand of JAOXYD010026350.1, from coordinate 12,536 downwards.
ATGGTGTTAGCTTAGAAGATCAAACAAGTTCTCAAACCCTTAGTTCCTCTAACTTAGATAAATCTAACAAGCTCTAGAAATGCATCTATCTTCACTATAACCTAGAACAAGCTCTCAAGATTTAATAATGAAGACACATTTTTTGCTAATGAATGACTAACTTAGGCCACTAACACATAGTATATGAAGGTTTATGTTAGGGGTTAAATTTATAGTATTTTTTATTGTTATTTGATATCAATTTAACCCTAATTTTTTGCTTTAATGTCCAATTTATGTGTTATTATGTCTACTTTGCGGGATGGAGCTTAAAGACAATGAATAGAGTAAAATTATTGAATTTTGTACAAAGTTAAACTAAAAGTCAGCTTACAATGATAGGCTCCCAGGGGGTCATGGATGATGAATAGGGGGCCGTTGATGATGAACAAGGTGCTGTGATGAATAGTACCCAAGGAAGAGTCAAGATGTGACTAGTCAGACATATCAGCCTCAAATATCAAAAATTGCATCTTGGGCATGCTATTTTTACCTGTAAGTGTAAGTAAGAGGCTGTAGGAGATATCAAATAAAATAATAATAATAAAAACATGAATGAAGAACATAAATTTAGATCTAAAAATTAGAGAGAGAGAATTGGTCTTCCTTCTTTCTTAGTTTTTCTTAGAGTTTCTTAGCTTCAAACATTTGTAATTCAAGTTATATTATATGTTTCGAGTTCACGTTTCTTGTAGAAAGTTGCTAAGACATATATCTTTACTTCTAAACCATAACAGGGGGTTTCTAAACACAGATTAATGCTATATTTTCTCCATTTTTTTTATTAATCAAAATTCTTATTCTTATGATCATATGTTTGAATGTTTTTTTATTTTCTTGCAAGATCTTATGAAATCTGAAGCCATGTTCCTATCTAGATCATGTGAAGGAGTTCAAGACTTGTCTTAGAGCTTTCTAAACCTTTTATGTAACTTCTAAACTAATTTTTTTAGCTTATTTTTCAAATCTATCAAATATGTGATTAAAGATGTATGTTTTGCATGCTTTGATGATCATGTGTGGCACCATCCGTTTTCCAACTTAGGATCAGTGTTTTAATGTTTTAAAGGAGCTTGAAGGGATGTGTTAAGGTCTAATTGTGTTCATTGAAGGTCTTAAAGTTATGATTTTGAGTTAATCACATTTAAGTAGAGTGAAAGATAATCTACGACTTGAGAAATTGATGGTTATGCTTTTGTATGTGTTTTTCTAAGTGTTTTGCATGTGTTTCTTGCATAATAGGTTGTTATTATTGTGTTTGAAGTTTTGTTTTGTGTTTTTTTGTTTAGTATAATTTTAATTATTTTTTTGTTTGTGTCTGGGATTAATTTGGAGTAATTTTTTTTATTTAAGTGTTTTTATTTATATTTTGTGTTTAATTATTTCATTATTAATGTTTGGTTAGAAATAAATTTTATTGGTGTATTTACTTATTGTGTAGGTTTATTAAAATTTGAAAATTAATCTTGAAAGGAAGAAAAGAAAAAAAATAAGGCATGAAAGGGGAAAGAAAAAAATGGAGCAAAAGTCCAACATCAACCAAGACCAAGCCTAAGACCTTAAGCCCTAGAACAAGGGAGAAGTTTGAGCCCGCCTACCAGTCTAGCCCTGCGTGCCCAAGCCTACAACCTGCCACCTGCGTGTAGCCCGCCTATGCACTAGACCAACCTGCTCGCCTATTGTGCCAAGTGAGCCAAATTTGCACCTTAAACAAGACTGACTGCGCGTCCGCCCCTCTGGACCGCGCCTACCTCGAGCCCAACTTGTGCCTCAACCCTACTACTTGGACCCCAGCCACTCTAGGCCAGACCCTTACTCCACCCATACTGGCCCGTTCCACCTCTAGACCTCCTACCTACTCCAGCCCCAAACCTTCAAGATCAGTCTTGCAGTAGTAACCCTACAGTAGCCCTAAAGGGAAGATTAGGACAGAAATATAAAGCGGGAGCAGACAGACCTAAAGGAGCGAAGACATAGAAAATTAACGTAGGAGGCAGAGAGAATTCAAGGACAACAACAGAAATCAGAAGGACTGAAGAAGAAGAGCAACAAACTAGGAGACAAGCACAATCACAGGAATTCGAACAGAAGAAGGAGAACATCTACAAGCTCTAAGCCACCACAAAAGCACAAAAATTTCAAGGATTCATTAGGTTTTATATTTTCTTTTCGGATTTATATTATTTTCATTTTCTTTTTTTTAATTATTTTATTACGTTTTATATGTTCAAGAATATAGACTTTATTGAACTTATTTTTATTATTATGTGTGGCTAAAATATTTTGAGGATTTGTTGTTTGAATTATTTGGGACCTTTTGATTATTAATTTAATTTTAGAAATATTTATGTTGTTTGTTGAGCTTAAACCTTGCAACAAATCGAGAGAGTGAGTTGGGTAATTTGTGTTAGATGTACAACAACAATTGTCATTCATAGATCTATAGAAAACAAGGTATTGATTTATTAGGAAGAGATTTTCATAAATCTAGTTAAATGTTTGGGAAAGGTTTTGCATGTCGAGAGATCCCAAAGTTAATTCTAAATTTATTTAATTAGTGAAATTTAGTTGCACCTTGAGAGAGGGTACCTAAAATATTAGGAAATGTTTGGCCAAATATAAATTAGATCAATTGACCAAAGGATAACAACAAGTTCTATTCTTGAATCTTGATTTTTCTCCGAATTTATTTTGCAGTATTAGCAATTGGTTGTGTTGCTCTCTTTTGCTTCCAAATTTGTTTATGTCTCATTTATTTATTTATATTTAATTTTTTAAAATCAATTTCTTGAACAAGTGCAAACTAAATTAATACAGTGTGTAGATACAATCCTCGTGAGATCGATATCCGTTCTTTACTATAAGTACAACCCATATACTTGTAGTTTTGAGCGTAAAAGTAGTTGTTTATTTTATGAGCAAACAGAAATCAACTTAGGATGTTGGAAAAATCAATAAAAAACACAAATTAATCAATGAATGACAAAACTTTGATTATTTCCGAGAGTTAGAGATCTCAAACCACAAATCCAGAAATAAACTTCTTGAAATTAAAGCCTATTGACTATATTTAAAATATAACAAAACTTTAAACTAATTTTAATTAAGAAAAGACATAAGTCATAACCATAGCTTTGTCTTGAATTCATGAAGGAACTTTGATCTAGCCGTTAAATTTGTTAAAAGCTCAATTAATTCATTAATCACCTAATTTTTAGCTATATTTTTCATTTTGATAATTTTCTGTAATTTATAATTAATTTTATAATTTTAAATTGTAAGGTTTGAAGCATAGTAGGATAGTTTAGTATTTTCATCTTTTTAATCAATTAATTTGGTATTCTCTAGATAATTGTAACCTAATTGACTAATACTTACATCATGTAAACTTCCTCATGAGATTGATACTCAAAGTCTTAAATATATTTCACTTTACTACTTTATCCAATTGATACGCTTATAGAGAAGTTGTCTAGAAAGAATTATTAAAATTTTCTTTGAAAATGGATTAATTTGAGCTAATTTTATATGTACCCAACGACAATTAACTTTTTGACACCTTTTTTAGGGAAATGAATTGTATATTAGGGATATATCACTGTTAATTACTCTAGAGTTTGTATTGTTGTTAGCATCGTTTTTTTTATTATGTTATGTGCTTGTTTTATGTTTTGTTTATCAGTTTCTTTCATTGTTTTATTTTTGTTGCCATCTTTGTTTGTTCGTTGGTACATATTTTGGTAATTTAATTGAGTTAGTAAGGAGATGTGGAGGTAAAATTTTCATTTCCTTGATAGCCAATGGTATGATCCTGAAGTTACAGTTAATTGGGGAAATGACTAAACAATTATTTTGAGCACATTGAAACCTATACCCATGAATATGAGGAATATCTGAATTACTTTTGGCTTAATTCTTCTTTTTTTAAGCAACCTTTACCTTTTCCAAGTCAACAGTATCTTGAGCTTATAGATAGGTGTACCTCTAGTTGGATGGATCATCTTGATTATTCTTGGCTTAATAAGGCTACGTTCACTTCACATTTAGAAAATCCTTCTCAGCTTGGACATGATCAAATAGTCATGGAGCCAATTTTATAATAAATTAGGGAAATTGATAATGTAGAGTGAATTGAGCTAGCAAGTGAGAGTGGTGAGTCAGCATCAACTTTAGATAACCCAATTTTTTAAACTATTGAATGTCAGCATCAATTCCAAGTCATTCAAACTAAGATAGAAGAACAGTCAAAGGTAGTATATGAAGCATAGATTTCATAGGTATTTCAGCTTTTCATTAACGGTGAGAGTGAGATACCTAGAATTTTTTAGAAAATGCTTTGGTAAGGGTAGGACTTATGAATTCAGGACCTTATTAAATGGTATAGGCAGCCTTCCACAATGGGATTGTCATTATACTAAGGATGAGGATGAGAAGTTATGTGTTGGACCTAGGCTGAGATTGAAAATTCTCTAGTGCTAAGGTCCAACTAAAAGACCTTAAAGAAGCGCTTGTTGGGAGGCAAGCCAACCATGGAAGTTTGATTTCATATGTTTTCAATAAAATAATATGCTTTTTGAATGCTTTTAGTATTTTTCTTGTAGTGTGTTTTGGTGTATTCATTTTTATTTCTTGTGTTTCTTCTTTTATTTATGATGATTTGAGCTTTTTTCCTTAACTTTATCTGGCTGCAAGTTACATCAATGGAGAGCTTTCACGATCACATATTTGTCCAAGTGTATTCATTTCATTATCTTGCATTTTATGCTTTGCTTGTGATTTATGAACATTAGGGACAATGTTCAATTTAAGTGTAGGGGAAGGATATATGTCTTGAACACACTTGAGTATTTATTGTCTGATAGTATATCATTTTATCGATTTTCTTTTACTAGTCTACAGTTTTTGAAAACATTTTTTCAATTTTGATGCTTATTATTGTCCATGTTTTCTTTTGAATTTACTTATTTTGACAATTTGAAAGGATAAATGATTATTTTTGATAATTAATGACTAAATGTCTTTGACAAATTTCATAATTTGGATAACGGATACTTGATGAATATAATGATATTCCATATATAAAATGCAACTTAGTGAGTAATTTTGTGACTTCTTTTAAAATATTTTTATTGTTAGAATAAATAAATTAGTTAATTAAATAAGCATGCAAAATTCACTCCACTTGTTTATAATCTTATACATATATGTATATAAAAATGAAGTAATATATATGTCTGTGTGTGTGTGTAAGGTTGAAGTTATTAGTGGTGCTAATTGCTCGTTGATTCAATGTAACTCAATTTAGTAACCGGGGTTATTCATGACAAATGTTCATCTTCGTATCAAAAGATTGAGTTACTTCTCAACCAAGTTATATTTGCCTTTTACATGAGGAATTGATTTTTGTAATCTAGGTTGAAGGTTGAAAAATAATGAAAAGATTTAAATGCATTTAAGAATTGATATGATTAATTGGTTATATAGCATTTCGATGAGTCAATATTTTTTGAAAGATCCAGAAAAAATATTTCATTAATTATGATGTTAATCTTGAATTAACTTTCTTATAAATTTATTCTAATTTGAGAAAGTTGAATGATTAATTTTCTTGAGGACAAGCAAACACTTATGTGTGGGGGAGTTTTAGGGGTGAAATTTATAGTATTTTTTGTTATTATTTGATGTCAATTTAAAAATATTTTAGTGCTTAAATGTTCAATTTATATGTTATTATGTTTACTTTATATGATGAAGCTTAAACATGGAGATTGGAGTAAAAATATGGAGATTTTGTCAAAACAAAACTAAGAGTCAGCTTACAACAGTGAGCCCCTAGGACACCGTTGATGATGAATGGGGGCTGTTGATGATTAACAGGGGGTCGTTGATGATGACCAGGCTACCGCGGTGAACGGTACCAAGGGAAGAGTGCATGATGTGACTAGTAAAACAAATTAACATCAAACCTCTAAAATTGCGTCTTGGGGGTTATAGGAGCTATCAAAATAGAAGAAAACAAAAAAACGTGAATCAAATACAAGAATTAAATTATGAAAATTAGAGAGAGAATTTCTCTTCCTTCTCTCTTAGTTTTTCTTAGAGTTTCTTAACTTCAAACATTTGTATTTTGAGTTATATTGTGTGTTTTGAGCTGCTATTTATTGGAGAACATTGCTAAGACAGATTATATATATATTTCTAAACCATCATAAGGGGTTTCTAAACTTAGATTAATGCTTTATTTTCTCTATTTTTCAAATTAATCAATGTTCTTATTCTTATGATCATATTCTTGAATATTCTTTGATTTTCTTTCAAGATCTTATTTAATTTGAAGTTGTGTTGCTATCCAAATCATGTTGAGGAGTTCAAAACTTGTTCAAGAGCTTTCTAAACCAATTTTTTAACTTTTAAACTAATTGTGTTTGCTAATATCTTTGGATCTATCAAAGTATGTGACTTAAGATGCATGTTTTCTATGCTTTGATGATCATGTGTGGCTAAATCCATTTTCCAGCTTCGGGTTGGTGTTTTAATGTTTTAAGAGAGCTTTAAGGGATGTATTAAGGTCTAATTTTGTTTATTGAAGGTCTTAAAGTACTGGTTTTTTATAAGAATGAAATTTATTAAATTTTCATATGCATTTTAATGTCATTTCAGTCTTATTTTATTGTTTAAATGTTTAATTTGTGTTATATTTAGTGTAATGACAAGTTTATTTCTTTAGCACAAAATTTGAGCTAAAATATGAAGAATTTAAAGCAATTTGAGCAAAAGCTAAGAATTGTATTAATTTGAAAACCAAAAAAAATAAAAAAATAAAAGTAAATCAGTTATGCTCGTCATTTTGTCTAATGACAAAACGACGAGCATCAGTTATAACAAGGGACGAGTAGCATGCGGGCTTTAAGAGGCAGAAAACACATCGAGACAAGGGGGGAGGCAGCAGAATAAAAGAGGCATTATTCACCAATCCCTAGGAGACTTTTTGGAGAGTATTCTGGTGGCTAGGTGCTACACGCGTGACAGTTGAGTGTCCAGTAGCTGCTTCAACTGGCTTCAAGCTACTGGTGGACGAGTGCTCCACCAACGCACAGGCTACTCCACCACGCACCAACCAGCTGTGCACCAAGGACCAGGAGGTAGCGCACCCACGCACCACACCGGACGCTGACTAGGGACGCACCATCCTCTGCACCAAGACGCACCAACGCTACATCAAGGAGTTGCTGAATTTTTCTTCATAAACAATACGAAATTTTGTTTTTTTTTCATTTAATTTGCGTTGAGTTAATTTCTTATTTGCTTTAATCATTAGCTGAATTTTAGTTATTGCTTTTAGTTTGATTTTGTATTATTATTTACTTCAAGTATGAATGGAAATTCCAGGTTTATTTTTTATTAAGTATTAAATTGTTTAAGGTTTTATTTTATATAGTTTCAATTATTTATTTAGTATTTGATTTATCTTTGTTTAGTAATTAGCTTTTATACATCTTGTTATGATTTAATTCATTTAAATTTTATTTTGTTTTTAATTTTAAATCTGAAATTTTTATTTAAAGTGTTAGATTAGGTTTTAAATAATTAATTAATATTTTTGTTAATTTAGGTTTACATTAGTTTAAGTGTTCAATTGTGTTTTTTTTAAGAGTTTGCAATTTTTCAGGTTTTGTTTTTATTATTCAAGTATGATTTATATTCATTCAATCTTTATTTTAGGTAGCTTAATCATGTGTGGCTAGTTGTTTTAGGGGATTGGAGATATTAGAAGGATGGAAGGATGAAAATTGTGAGAATCATGTTGAATTAATGTTTAATTAGATGCTTGCTTGTCTAGGTTGGTTTGGAACTTAGGTTAAATGTCATGAATTAGGAGTTATCTCTAGGATTGATCACCCTTAGGTAATTTCCTAATTTCAAAAGCTAGGGTTGAGTATGTGATATGTAAAAGTCCATAGCAATTCCCGAAAGTAGCAATAGGTTAGTTGAATTTGTTAGGATACTTAATCAACTTACCTAGGGTTCCATATTTTTAGGTTACACTTTTCGAGCTTGCGAGTTAGTGGCCTAAGTTAGACGTTCCTTAGTACCTAAAGAATCTTCACTATTAAATCTAGAGAGCTTGTGCTAGGTATAAATGGGGATAAGGACATTTCTAGAGCTTGCTAGAATTGTCTAAATTAGAGGAATCGAGGCCTTGAGAGCTTATTCAAGCCTATAGGCTATCACCATGACTAAAGTACCTATCACTTAGATTTTAGGATCAATGATCATCCCGACATCATAAATATATATCTAACCCACTTCTTTTCTATTGTTATTCATCTTTTCTAAATTTGTTTAGTGTTTGCATCTTTTGCATTTTAGTTTATCTTACTTTAATCTATTCAGGGTGTTTTGTTTTCTCTCTCATGCAACATTTGAAATAACATTTGCATTCCAACTATCTGTGGTTTAACCATAACTCACCATTACTGCATAGTTTGGATAGTTAGGAATTTATTATTTGGTAGCTTATGACGAGCTCATCACACAACTCCTCAAATCACTTTCATTTGCGAAAATTTTCTAAGGAAAAAAAGTGGTTCATTACTTTCTCCACATAACCCTTTTTTTTTCTCTTGTCACCGATCGTATCAAGTTCATCAAAGTGGGTGAACTAAGCACATACATATTACTGAAGTTAGTAGTTCCTTATCCTTTAAAGAAGAAGTCCAAGAGAATTTAGATGAGTCCATAGAGGTAAAAGAAGAAGAAGAGATCATGAAGCCTCATCAACACACTTTAAAGGAGCTTACAAATCCTACTTTTAATCCTAATTTTCTTTGTATTACTTGTTCAAACATGATTCGAAAGTTGAGATTAAACCTAGAATAATATGTGCATTGCCTACTTTTACATGTTTTTTAGGCATCAACTCATTAGGATCAGGCTATATCACTGACCCCCACAAGTTCTTGAATGAGTTCCTTATTTCATGTTCAAGTATGAAGCTAGCAAAAGTCACAATGGAGCAACTCAAGCTCAAGGCATTTCCCTTAGCCTTAGCAAATGTAGCCACGGAGTGCCTTTATGATTTGTTCACTAGATTGATCAATATATGGGAACAGATGTAATAGGCATTCTTAAAGAAATACTACCCTACTTCAAAGGCCACAAACATAAGGAAAGAGATGTATAGTATCCAACAGGTACAGGCGAGCCACTGCATGAGTATTGGGAGATTTTAAAGAAGCTTTGCAACAGTTTTCCAAACAAACAGATAAGTAAACAGTTATTAATTCAATATTTTTATGAGGGTTTGCTACCTTTGCACAAGAATATGATCGAAGCTGCAAGTGGTAGAGCTTTAGTCGATATGATTCTAAAGGATGTGAAGAATTAAATAGCAACAATGGCGGCCAACTCTCAGTAATGAGGGAATCATCGCAGTGCTTCCTCCTAGACAAAGTAGGTGAAGGAGGTATCCATTTTCTTGTTAAAGCAGTAAGTAGCCAACCTCACTTCCTTAGTATAATAAACAGTGATGGGTATGATACCTACTAAAGTATGTGGTATTTAGGCTTTAACTGATCATACTACTAATGCTTGCCCCACTTTATAGGATGAATAGTAGGTCAATATAGTTGGAGGGTTCCAAGGACAATAGTAGAGGTATGATCCTTTTACCCCTACTTAAAATCTAAGGTGGAAGGGGTATCCCAAGCTCAACCTACTTACCATTAATAATAATAGCAAACAAGATATCATGTGCCACCTGGATTCCACCAAGGACCACAATAGTTTCAATCAGACCCACAGCCTCAAAAGTCTCTACAACAACTATAACACGTTGGAGGTATGTCATTAGAGGAAATTTTCAAGAGTTTAGCTACTGATACTCTTCAATTTTAGCAAAGAAGTGAGAATTGGTCTAAATAATTTTGAGAACCAAGTGAGTTAGCCATATATTATAGTGGGGAAGTTGTAAGCCAAAAGTTCCACCCAATTTCCTAGCCATCCTAAGAGAAATCCCAAGGAGGATGTTTGCGCCATCACATTAATAAGTGCCAGGGAGCTATAAGAACCTTTGAAGCGGATAGTTATGCAATAAGAGAAAAAGTAAACAATGTACGAAATGAAAGAAGAAGGCACTTTTCCTAAGGTAAATACCTCACACCCTATTGTAACTACAACACTCTTTATTCCATTTCCTTGCAATTTAACCAAAACCAAGCACTAGGAGAAGGAAAAAGAGGTATTAGAGATCTTTTATAAGGTGAAAGTGAGCATACCTCTTTTAGAAGTCATCAAAACATTATGCGATATGCTTAAGTTTTTGAAGGAGTTATGTACGAATAAGCTAAAACTAAAGGGGCATGAGAATGTTAGTATAAGGGGAAACATATCAGCAGTTCTAAAGCAATAGCTACCTTTAAATGTAAGGGTCCAAATACTTTTACCATTCCTTATATGATTGGTAACATGAGATTTGAAAAATGCATGTTAGACTTAAGAGGTTCAGTGAACATCATGTCATTATCTATTTTTACTGCTTTTTAAATCATGTTCTTTCAAATTTACTCGTTTTAGGCTTCATTTAACTGATGGATCTAATATTTACCCCAAGGGGATACTTGAGGATGTCTTGGTGTAGGTTTAAGATCTTGTGTTCCCTACAAGCTTCTTCTATATTGTCGATATGTGGGATGTATAGTCTCCCATTCTATTGGGAAGGTCATTTATGAAGACAGTGTAGTAATCAATGTTCATGAGGAGGCTTTGATGATGGAGAGCATTAGACAAGTCATCAAGTTCAAAATTTCTAAAGATAAGCAAGATCAAGCTGATTGCGAGTCAGTCACAAAGGTGAATGGAGTTGGATCCTTCACTTGTTCGTGCCATTCACATGTGGCATTAAGGTTCTTTTTTATGTAGACTGGGGCATAAACAAACAAGGGTCAAGCTTATGACCTTAACTAAGCACTTGTTGGGAGGCACCCCAACCTTATCCTTTCATGTGTGTGTCTTTCGCTTTTAAAAATAAGTTTTAGATGTTTTCTTTTAAGTGCTTTACTTGCTTTTTGTTTTTCTAGTTTGTAAGAATTCAAGGAACTAACTGCAATCTTAGTTTCTAGATTCGATATGCCCTCTTTGATCCAAAGGAGTGTTTCTGTTTCCATTCTCATATATGTGTTTTTATACATTTTTAGACATTAAGAAAAATGTGTACTTTAAATGTGGGCGTGGGATAAGTTAAAAAACTTTTGCACTTGCACTTAAATTATTATGATGTGTGTTAAACCATTAAATTCTATCATTATAGTTGCAATGAGATTGAGTGATGTGTTTGAAATTGAACTCGACCACTTGTGCATAAAGTGAACCATGCTGATTGATTGAAGTAGTTGGTTATATAAACTTCGTAAAAAATTTCATACTTAAGTGATTAGCTATTGTGTGAAATCATTATGTGTTTTCATATAAGCCTATGTAAGCAATTGAGCTTGCATGACTACATTCTAAAGTCATTTCACTTTCTTTGTTATGTATGATGCTTCTTTAGGAAGATTACCTTTAGAACTTGCTCTAAACTGGTTTGACACTACAAGATGCATGTTATATCGAAAGGATTAAGGCTTTCTTTATTTTCAACGATTTAGCTAACATGACCCATCCAATTTATTCTCCTTTGTAACCCTTTTCAAACCTTTAACCCTTTTTGTTTCTTAAATTAAACAGCACACGTTAAAACTTGAAAACTCTATTAGCCTTACCCATCACAAGTTTAATGAAGTGCTAAATGATCATTTGATATCTATAGTATGGGACTTTTGGTTTACACTTTACTCTGAGATTATTTGAAAGGTATCTCTAATCATGTTGTGTATTGCATATTGTTATTGTTATTATTTTTTTAATTTTTTTGAAAAAAATAAGGGCAGAGAACAAAAAAGAAAAATGAAAAAACGGGGAAGAAAAAGAAAAAGAAAAAGGATCAAGTATAGTTAGTGATGATTAGTAAGTTGTATTCAAATGAATTTCTCAAGAATTATATTTGGTTGTACCTATACACTTAAGGCTTTATGAAAACTTGTGAGAAATCCTTCAAACATTTTTTAATCACCTAAACCTAAGCCCCACTACAACCCTGAGTAAAAGCACTTTTGATCCATGATAACATGTAGTTTATGTGGAAGAAAATTGGTGAATTTACAAGCCTATAGTAGTGTGGTATCCTAAAGGGAGTCTTAAGGGAAATACCAAACCTTAAACACTTCAATGAAATGAGTGAACATCATGAGAAAAATCCATCTAAGTTTCATGCTTGTCTTCAATCAATAGTGTCTTCATTTGATTTTGGTTATGCACACTAATGAAAAAGAATCATGTTATGTGTTTAGTAGCTTAATACTTGAGTTTGCCAAAGTTAAAAAGATTGCATGCACTTGGTCTCTTTGAAAACAATTTGATAGAAGGAAATAATTATGTTTAATTTACTTGAGAGCAATGGT
>JAOXYD010026339.1:0-14360 GCA_028565735.1 Pinacopodium congolense | reverse complement strand
AAAATTTTCGTACAAACGTTAAAGAATAACATATATATTTAACTTACATATTTTTAATAAATAAATAAATTAAAACTAATTTTAAATCAACACAATTTTTTTATTGAGAATAATATATATATATATTTAATTTATATTCTTAACCAATTATAATTGATCAAATTTTAAGTTAATTACATGTCTTTTATTTATGATTTAAATTTATAATATTTTAAATTCAAGAAAATTACCCCATCAAATAAATTATCTCTTAAAAATTAATTATGAATAATACTATTTTTTGAATGCACATGGTAAATTTTAATACCTAAAATTAAATTTTCTAACAAAGATTTGAGAGGTACGATCAATATAAGTTATAAAAGTAGTAAGTGAAAATTGTTATTTGAATGAGCTATCAACAATAACCTAATAGACTAATAGCATTGTGGTTTATAAGAAGAGAATGGATATTCTTTTTTATTATAATTTCAAATTTTAGTAAAAATTATAATTTAACTATTAAAAAAATAATGTTAGCAAGTTAAAAAATTAAATAATTTTTAATATATGTTTTTAGCAATCAAGTTCACAATTTTTTAGCACTTAGGATCTTGTGGCGATTCAACACTATCTTCTTGACTACTATTATCTAACGCTTGGATATCTAAAGATGGAACTATAATAATATGATTTTTTTATCATATTTTTTATCTTATTTAAACTTTCAATCATATATGTGCCAAGAATAGATCTATATAAGAGTTCATTCCTAAAGGGATAATCGTTATGAAATCAAGCTATAGATTTATGTATCTCTAGAATAATTTCATCTATATCATGTTCTTTTTTCCATAGGGAGTCTAAAGAATCCATATCTAAATTTATCAAGAAAATAATCAGTCATGGTGAGGTTTCTATAAATCAAATATTAATTTACCAAAGCCTAACACGCTTCCTTACCTAAACGTTTTGACCAAATTTACACTGGGTATCCGTCAAGACTTTTAACGTGCATCGCATCACCAACCTGTTAAGAACTGGTAACTTCCCTTGACGTTCCTTTAGAGTAAACTAGCACAACCTTAGTTCGTTTCCTACACTAGGTGTAGATTTAAGCAAGAAAAGTATAGGACTATGGAAGAAGTATAAGACCTATAGAAAGATGAAGCTTTTATTTATTCATCGGGGAGAAGAAAGATACAAAGAGATTATAGATATTTTTTCAATTGATGCCTCCTAAAATAAACTGAGGCCTTATTTATAGTTACAACAAGGTGGACTTCAAGTCCGAAATTAAAGCATGTTAAACTATCTGATAAGGTTTATCTCTTTAAGAGATTCCTTTTTCATGCTATTGGTTATCTGGTCTTAGTCGGAGTCGCTATAGATGTTGACCCTAGAATCATATTCCTTATCTTTTTGCTTTATGCCGACTCCATTATTGCATGCAGGACAATATTTTTTGGATGCTTTCGAAGATGGCAGAATTGCTTTTACGCCTCTGCTAGAGCGTATCTGTCCATTTTCTATCATCTTTATCTTCATTTTCATTTAATTTTCTGCCACTTGTGGGATCTGCTTGGCAAGTGATATCATTATGGATGAAAAATTGCTGTGCCCACCATAAGTGCATAATCCTTTTTTGAATGTGGCTTCCATGCCTATCAAAAGGGTCTTTATTCCCAGAACACATCGATAATGAACATCATTCTCGAAATACCGAGAAAAGCTTTTGCAAAGCTTTGTGTCAATGGTGATTGACATCTGATATGCTTTTTGCAAAAGTAAGGAAGATATATGCATCATATCTTTCATCTTTAAAGAAATCAGGTCCTGTAAATAATAATTTAAGGACCAAATGATCTTTAGGTGTTATCGTTGGATTGTTTAGATAAAAATCTTGTACACCTGATTAGATCTATCTTGATAATAATGATATCTCGTGAAAATCTGAATTACTCAAATAGATTGTGTTAACTACACCAAAATCATACCAATCTTTGACTGCTTGAGTATGTGCTCCCTGTAGAAAATTCAATCTAGGATAGATCCAAGAAAAATCAATATAAAAAGTATCATTGTTTTGAAGGGAAAACAAATCCTTCATCATATCGTAATGTGCTTTAATAGTAGGATGCCTTTCTTATAGTAAGGCTATCAGTTGTTGAGTTAAGTCCTCTATAATAGGAATAGGCTTCTTTTACGAAGACTGACTAGGAGAAGTATCTAGTCGGAGTGAGATATAATCAGAAGCAGTGGATAATCCTCCATGTTTTTTAGGAGTTTAAGTATTTTTATCTTTGGGAGTATAAGTAGCTTGGCTAGATCTGCTAGCAATAGAGGTGACTTCCTCTAATATCTTGAATTTATTAATCAATCCATAGAGCTTTTGTTCATAAAACTGATAGTCGTTTAATCGGCTTTGCTAAACATTCCCCATAGAGAGGAGTACTTCAGCCATCTCTTTAGTTAGTGAGGGAAAACTTGCAACTTGTAAAATATCTAGGGCTTGCTTCTTGCAAACATCTATATCCTCAGACATCTTTTCCAATATTTGAAATATAAGTTCTTTTGGACTAATTGTGTTGTTCATCGTAGGTTAAGAAATTTACAAGAACATTTTTATCAGATTTAGTAATTTCAATATCAAAAGTATGTTTTGCAAGTAATGTCTGCCATCTAATGAATCATTTATACTCAGTCTTAGAAGGGAGATTATTATGTATAAAAGCCATAACTTGAGTATTAGCAGTTCTTAAAAAAAATCTTTTTGGAAGTAAAAAGTAATAAAACTTTTGAAACTTTTAACTACTGCAAGTAGTTCCTTTTCATTAATATGATATTGTTTCTGCGTATCTGAGAATGATCCAGAAGTATATCTGCATATAGATTCATTGATTTTAACTTAATCACTATTGCAATCAATCTTTTTTAATACACTCCTCCACACATGGTTAGATGCATCTGTATCTAAAGTTAAATCATTTGTATTTGAAGGTAAAGATAATTATGGTAAATGTAAACATAAAAGTTTTATCTTTTTTACCTTGTCTATTAAATAGGGAGAAAATTCAAATCTTTGATCCTTTTTTAACAATATGTGGAAAGGTTTCCTAAGATTAGTTAGATTTTGAATAAAATCTTAAGCATAATTAAGAACACCTAAAAAGCTTTGAACTTGTTTTTTTATCTATAAGCCTATCGGGAAATTGAGAAATATTTTCCATTATATGTGGTTGTAATTTTATACCACGATCATCTATTTCCATTCCTATAAATTCTATTTCATATTGTCCTATCTTTGCTTTCTTTTCTGATAAAGCTAATCCATGCTGATAATATAAATATGAGAAAATATCAAGATGTTTTATATGTTCCTGTATTGAGGAACTAGTAATTAAAACATCATCAACATAAATATGTATAAAATTATATTGTCTAAAAATATTATATATTTCTCGCTAAAATATCTGAGGAGTATTTTTCAATCCAAAAGGCATAACTAACCATTCATAATGGCCTTGAGGAGTAGAGAATGCAATATAAGGAATACTATCTTTATGCATATGAATTTTCTAAAAATCAGTTTTACTATCAAATTTAGAAAATATCTTTTTGTTTCTAGTAAGGTTAATCAAATTTTCTTTTTTAGGTACAAAATATCCATCAAATATTGTATTATCATTGAACTTTTTATAATTAACTACCATTCTAGCTTTATTCCTAACTTGTTCAGCATGATTCTAACTGGAGGAATAAGGAGAAAAGCTAGATTGGATTATCTTTAGATGTTCTAATTCAAGAAGTTGTTTCTTGAATTCTTCTTGGTCCTCTACACTATATCTCATAGCTGTAACTATGCTAACTTTTTTATTATTTATCATTTCAAGCTTAGCTTCTGATTTGTTTTTATCCCAAAATTGTAAAGGGTTATCAAAATAATTTCTCTGCATCTTCATTTTGACAGAATCATATTGATTGTCTCGAGGTTTGATCTATGTAGGTATCTATCTTAAAAAGATGTTTCCCTTTGAGAAATTTCTGGGTTTTTTTGGTAACCAATATCACCACGCTGGGTTGTGTGAGAGTGAAAGGAAATAGGGGTTGTTTGGGCATAAGCATATTTAAGGTGGTTGACAACTATCCAATGAGCACAAGGAGTTTTAAAATGAATATGACGTTTAAGGATATCAAATAAAATTTTATGAAATAATTGTAAGAAATTATTTCCAAGTAGAATATCTATACCAGTATCATGAAAGTAAAATGGAGGACATTTAACTAGGAATGATCATATTAGTATCTTGGGATGGAGTATTGGTTTAGAAAGATGTAATTTGTTATTAGAGATATCTAGACCTATGATAGGTTTTAAAGTATCATGGTATTAAGGAGGAAAACATGTAGGCTTACATAAGCATGATCCTGCTCCACTATCGATATAGGTTACAAAATATTCAACTTTATAATCAAGATATGTAATTATTGGAATATAAATACTAGAAGGGTGAGTCATTATCAAGAAATATATATAACAGCATCATTATGTGTTATCGTAATTCCATGCTAAGTAATCTTAAATGGTTGGACTTGATCTAGAAAACTAGTTCCTTACATAATTTCTATATGATGACTCTCTTACTCAACGAGTAATTTAACTATAATAGTATGATCTCTTATTTTAATTTTTGTTTTTACTATAGAATTTATCTGATAAGTTTCTCTATTAAAATTAATATATGTATAAGGTTCAGGAACATAAGAAAGGTATCAAGGAGCTAAGAAATCTATAATTTATATATTTTCCATTAGCACCTGTATCTATTAAGATATTACACTGAACATATAAATACTATCAAAATATTCACCTTTTATCTTATAGTTTTCTGACATATTTCTATCTGCAACGATCATTCGTTGACTAGTTCTAACTCCTGAATCTGAATAAGATAATCTTGGGATTAATATATTATGAGAATCTATCTGAGGTTTTAGTTTTAAATCTAAATAGAAATCATCTTCTATTTCTATTATCTAGGCAAAATTAGGAGGATAACTTCTCTATACTTTTTCAAATAATTTAAGGAAATCTATTATATCTTAAGTGAAATAACACTTAGTATGATGAGTATTTGATAGAGCATATGACAATCTATATGTGATGGAATAAGGTCTATTACCTTTATGCATCAAATCTTATAATTATCTGAATTGATTCTATATGAACCCATCCAATAGTATTTCTTATATCTTTAGGTATTTTATCTAACTTCTTCCTAATGTCATGTTTTGACAAAAGAGGAATATTGACTTTATTTAAGGTTAAACTAATATATAAAGCTTTTTCATGTAAATTTATCCTATAAAACATATGATATTTTCTTGGTTTTATACCTATCCTTTCAAATAAAGATGCATTAAATCCACTATAAGAATTAAGTAAGTATCTTGCAACTTGTATTTTCTTTAATAGTTTTTTATCAACTAAAATCTCTTGTTTAAATTCTCCTTCTTGTTCAAAGGTATCTATTATAGGTTGTAAACCTTGTGTTTGTGACGATTCTACTATTTTACCCATCTTCAGAGCTTGTATCTATTTCGTATAAGTAATTATACACATACTTTTACCTTAAGTATAATCTTCAAAAGTATTGATAACTATAAACTCTTCATTGTATATCATTATTTATTTCAATTTTCTTTTTGTTAAATCTTTTAGGACATTCAGTGGTATAATGACCTTTTTCGTTACAATAATAATACTGACATTCAGTTATCTTTCTTCCTTTTTGTTTATTTCTACCATACATGGGTTTTCTAGGCTTAAATCCTGATTTTCTTTTATAATATCTAGCTTTTCTCTTTTTAAAATATCTCTTTTTATAATATTTCTTCTTCTTGTATATTCGTTTTAACTTTGAATAATAATGACTATCACATCCTATTAAAGTAGGCATTTTTCAAATCATTACAACATAAACTTGCTTTTTTCTTTAAATGATTTTTTTGTTTAAGAAGTATAACCATTCGCTAATTTTATCTTTTAGAAATGATATCCTTTTCCCTAAAGTATCTACTTCTTGTCCTATTGTATATAAACTTTCTAACTTAGTATCCAAAAAATTTGGTATCTGTGCATAAAACATACTTAGATAATTAGATGTATTTCCTGTCTAGTTATAAATATGATAATAATAATCTTAAAAAATACAAATATATCTATTGAATTAACACATATCACATAGTTGTAACCGATTTAAAGTCATTGTGTATTTTTGTATTGTATTAGGTTCTTTTAAGTAATTTCCTTTACCAAGAAATTCTATTTTGAAGGCTTCTACAACTCAGGTTATCATTTGTCCTAAATTATCTCCTAATAAAATAATTTTTTTTGTATCTAGATATAGTTGCTTCCAAAAATCGTAAAACATTATTTAATAATGTCTTTTCTAAGAATTCAGTTGCTGTTTCAAAATTCATTTTATTAATTTGAATAACTAATTTTAAAACTGTTTCCATTTATCTGTAGCTTCGTCAACGTTTTGAATAAAATCAATATCTAACGTCAATTTTTTATTCTTTTCATCTTCTTTTATTACCAGTTCGTAAACTCTATGTTTCTCAGGTGCAGTGGTGTGTTTGTTCCTGAAAAACAGAATTGCGCTTTCTAGATCCTTCTTTTGAGGGGAGAGGAGACAAGTAAGCGTAAATCACACAAAACTTGCAGAAAATTACTTTGAAGTGAATAAAGCCAGTGTAAATTGTTTATAAATCGCAGTAGTTACTCGTAAGTATAAAGCAGTAGATGTCATGATCCCTGGAGAAGAAAGCGACTCTTTTGAAGAAAGACGTAAGAGTAAATTCATCAATGAAATTTTTACGACTTTCCAATAATTTGAGTAAGAGGAAATCAATCAAAAGAAAATTTCAGTCTGTAATAGGTTGAAGTTGATATTTTTTGTACCAACTATAAGTTTCCAGGAAAGCAAATCACACCATTTAGATCTATGAAATCTATGAATTGCATAAACAAAACAGGCCAACACCTATTCGTTTCAATGCTAATTTGCCCGAATGATCTCCTGATAAAATGCAACTGATCACACGTTTCTACAAAGATTTTTCTATTCTTTCTTAATTTATTAGCAAATGAAAAGGAAAAAGGTGAGAGAAACAGAGAATTTTTAAAGTTAAGAATAAAGAAATAAAAAATAAAAAATATTACATCAAGTGAAAAATCACTGAGATCATTTTTTATAAACATTATTTTAAACTTTAAAGTCAAAATAAAACTCTTGCCGTATCAAGAAGTGAGAACACAAGTTTCCATTTTGGAAACCGAATCCCTTCAAGCCGAGGAAACAAGCCCATTTTCATAATTGTCTTTTACGTTACTTTTGATTTTCGTAACATTTTTTCGGAGTGTGTTATTTTTTTATTTTTATTTTTATGTTTTATTTTTTATTTTAGAAACCAAAAAAATAAAACTAAAAATTAAATTCCAACCAAACAATTTTTAATATTTTTCTCGATTTGATTCTAATTTTTATTTTTTAATAAAATAAAAAATAATACATTAATATAATATAAAAATTAAAATAATACACTGATAAAAACGCGTAAAAACAAAATAAAATAATCTATTACCAAGTGCAAGTTGGTGGTTTGGCTCGGGAGGGAGACAAAACAGACATATTACTAATTTGCAGAGATTTTGGACAGCGATCGAAACGTTGCTGTTGTTCGATTGATTTCGATTTTAGGCTTCAATGCTTTTCGGTCGTCTTCCCCTTTAAAAAGTGACTTTTCAGTTTGTCATTATTATGATCAAGTATAACTGAACCGGTTTAAAGGTTTTGCTAATCCTTTTTCCTTTTTGGATTTTTGACTTAATTTGTGGTTGGAGTATGTTTATTTTGTAATATTTGTTTCTGTGTGTGCTTTTTCTTCTTCTTTTTTTTTTTTGTAAGAGCGTGATTTGTTTTTGTTTTCTCAGTTTCTATTTGTGTTCTTATTCATTTTGGTTCATGCAAACCTTTTTATTGTGATTTTGCTGGGGAGGGTTTTGCTAATTTTGAAGTTAAAGTGATGTTTTTATTCGTTTAGTTTGTGTTAGGTAAGATGCATCCTGAGCAGACATATACACGCCTTCCCTTCTTTTCCTGTACTGGTGACTCTCCCAGTAATTACAATAATGGATTTTAGTGTTATCTGTTGCTTGTTTTTAGATTTTCTATTCACTGATCACTATGGTCTGGATTCTCCTCTATTTAATCTTTTTGTTTACAATTCATCATGCTTTGCTGCTCCTGATTTTGAACTGGGATTCTTCGGCACCTACTACCGTACCTGTTCTGCCTTCTCTTTTGAGTGGTGTCTGTTATAATGGGCAAGGTCATCTTGAATCAGGATTTCTGTTACTTCTTCTGGAGTTCATCATATCATCTAATGGATCTTCTTCTTCTTCTTATTTTTGTCTATCGTTGTAGTTTCTAATACAATTTAGACTTGTTAATATTGATGCTTTTGACCATGTAGATGATGATGGATATCCAAAAAATGCCAGCGATCTCTCTGTCCACCATATGTATCTAAATACTCGATTTCAGTTCTAGCTGGAGGATTTTGCTTGCTTATGGCAAAAGATAGGAAAGATATTAGAACTGTCTTAGTCAAATTTGGTGTGGCTGTTGCTATCTCTGTTTTTGGATTTCTTTATTCCAACAAAAGAACCAGAAGAATTTCCAAAAACAAAAGAACCAGAAGGACCAATGCATCCAGGCCTCCATTCTCTTTAGGTTCTTGATTACTCCTTTATGGGTTTTTCATGCTTTACATGGGTCTCAGTTTTTTTGAATTTTGATTTTGTTTTTGTTTTCTGCCTTTTTAGGTCAAGACAATGAAGTTAACGTAGGAGAAATGCCATCTTGGCCTGGAGACGATCCTTGTATCAGCAAGAAAACATCTAATTCTACCAATGCAAAATATCGTTCTGCAGACAAGTTCGTAAGTTTTGTTCTTAGAGATGCCAATTTTTCCTTTCCATATTGCTAACGAACATGTGTCGGTGACAATCTCTGTAGCAGTTTACCTAGTCATGACAGTGGGATCTCACTGGCTTTTGATTTGCTATCATTTTTCAAGTGCTGTTGTCTTGGTAATATATGATTTCTGTTTAAAAGTGAGTGGTAAAACTTACTTATTTTCCCTTTGAATGATAAAAATTCCCTTAAAAGGTCTTACGACAATTGGTGGATTGATTAAGATGCCAAAATGTTTCCTTTGACAATTATTGGCTCCAGGCTCTTGCCCTGCTTTTTGCTTAACAGCAACACATGGAGGGTTTCTAAGTTTCTCACTTCGAACTTTTTTGTTTTGTATAATTCTTTTTTTCTGTTCTTTAGATCTTTTTACTGATTTAGGAAAGTAATCTTATTCCTCGCACTTACTGAAACATCAGGTTGATTGAGACTATTGAAATGGACATGGTATGTTTGTGGCATGACTACTAATTTTTCACACACTATTAAAAGAGTTGGGTTGCTCTTCTGCAATATACTTAAACCAGAAGGTGACTTTTGAGAATTTGTTGCAGGAAGATACCTATACAATCGAGGTTGCTATTGATAATTCTGAAGTTTTTCCATCTCCAAGCAGCAGACATGGTGGAGATAAAGATGTGTATCTCTTGCCTGAATTTAATGATCTCGTGAAGGAATTTGGTTTTACCACAATTCATTCAAGGATATCATCAGAGAAAGATGTAGTGGATCCTAGGTCAGATATGGAAACTCCAAAATCATTCACAACAGCTGAAAAGGATGATTATGACCATGAAATCAGACATCTTAATGACATTATTGTAATACTCCAAGAAAGGGTGAGGAACCTTAAGGTGCAATTGCTCGAGTCTTATGGCAAGAGAGAGCAAAACTTAGCTATAATGGAGCTTAAGAACCAGCTGAACTTAAAGAATATGGAAGTGAAGTTTTTCATTCTCAAGATTGATTCTTTACGAGCAGATAAGCAGATGCTTCAGGAGCAAATAGATGATAGTGCAAATATTATAACTGATCTCGAGGCTGCTGAATCAAAAATTGAATTCCTGGAGAAGAAACTAAGATCTGAAGCTGAGTGGAACAAAGAACAGATTTTAACAGTTCAAAAGAGAGTTTCTAAGTTGCAAGAAGCACTGAATTCTGCTTCACACAAAAATATCCAATTATATTTGCAAAAGCTGAAAAGTTTGGAGGCTGAGGCTGAAGAGCTAAGGAAGTCAAACTCAAATTTGCATCTTGAAAATACTGAATTGGCTTTTAAGTTGGAGTCCTCTCAAATCCTTGCAAATTCTGTCCCAGAAGATCCAGAGGTGATTTTGTTATCTGGACATTTTATTTGTTCTTGTACTTTCCTCTTTTTTTTGTCTCTGTACTTATTTTCTCACACTTCACTGCAGATGGAAGCATTAAGGGAACTCTGTTACCATTTAAGACATGAAAATGAATATTTGGCCAACAAAATTGATCAGCTTCAGGCAGACCGATGTAGTGATGCTGAGGACTTGGTCTATCTTCGGTGGGTTAATGCTTGCCTACGATATGAGTTGCGCAACTTTCTGCCCCCTCAGGGCAAAACAATTGCAAGAGACCTGAGCAGATCACTAAGCCCAGAGTCTGGGAAGAAGGCCAAGCGGCTAATACTTGAATATGCAAGAGCTGAAGGCTTAGTAGAGAAAGGAATCAACATAACAGATTTTGAATCAGACCGTTGGTCATCCTCCCAAACTTCATGTATCACATACTCTGGGGAACTCGATGAATTTTCTGCTTCATCAAACTCTCAAAATTCACATGATAAGAAATTCTTCAATAACTTTAGTAGACTTCTACAAGGGAAAGACAATCATCATGGCTCAATAGCACAGGTAGATGCTGAGTCTACCCATGAAGGTTCAAGTATTTCCACAGGAAATGACTTTTTATATGGTCTGCCAGCTAACACATTTCAGAATTTATCTTTATTATCTGGTTATTCATCTAGACATTCTATGGATTTTGAAAGATTGCAAACTCAAAATAGTGACGTGGGTTCTTATTTGCATAGAAGACTTTCATTTTTTGAAAGAGGTGGTGATGCGTCACAATATCACATCGACCATCGAAAATCTGAGTTGATGAAATTTGCTCAAGTGTTGAAGGAATCAAGCAGCCTGCCTGAGGAAACCAGGAGTTTAGGGAAATGCAAGAGGAAATCAGAATCATTTGGTTAACTGAAGGGCATTCACTTCAGAATTCCTGAATTTTCTATGGAGATAGTCATACAGTCTCTCAAGGCCTTGACGTACCAAACAATACAGTAGAGGCCTTATTATAGTTGAAGATATACTTACCGGTATATTATACTGATTTTGTAGGAACGAAAAGCTGACCTTAGGTGCTAACTTTCATGTCATCAGTTCAATGAAACATGATTGCTCACAATCCTGTTCATTAAAAGGAATACTAAAGAATTACTTGCGGCTACGCTAGCCTTATCATTGTTTGTTATGGAATTATGGTTCTTTAGGATCCATAAGATCCTTAAAACATGGAAATAATTACTGGCTTCTTTGGAAAAGGAGTTGCTTATCACCTAGGTATAAAAGAAAAAGAAAAAGAAAAAGAAAAAGAAAGAGGAAATTATTATAATCTTTGGTATTAGAAAACAGTTTCATTTATATTGTTATTCATATTAATTAGAAATTTTGTTTGATTATTCAAGATAGAAGATGTTTCTTAATAATATATTCTCCAAATGAATCATTTTAAATACATTTAAAAAGAATGTTGAAATTGGGTTCATGCTAAATATTGTAATAATAAAATAAAAATTTCCTAATTTATTTTCTTTAAAAGATTTTTCTTTATAATCTATCTTGAAAAACATCTTCTAGTTTTAATCATGAAACATATTATTGGAAGTTAAGAAAATAAAAGTGAAAATGATTTTATTCTTTATTTTTTTTTCACAAACACAGCCAAATGCCACACTTATCTTGTTAGACAAAAATTTTGAATCAGAAAAACTATTCTCTCTTTTTAGAAACTCTCCTTTCTTTAAAACCTTTAAAAAGGCCTCTTTTTTTTTTTCTTTCAAATCTGACTAGGCAACTTGAACATTATGGCCACTGGTGGCTGCTCGGATTGCCATGTCATCTTTTTTATAGTAAAAAAATGGAAGTATAATAAATTAGTTGAAGGATAGAGAGGTAATTGTGTTAAGAGGTAAAGAAAGGTAATTGTGTTCAAGACGGATAGTGATAAAAATTGTTTAAAGGAAAAGATTGAATTTTTTAGTAAATCAAGGGAATATGGAAAGACTCAATATAAGGGGGGATGAGGTCCTATTTTGTTTCTATGTGGTTTCAATTGTGTTTTAGTGACATTCATCATTTCCCTTAAGTCAAGGGGTGTCGTTAATGATTTGTAAAGTGATCAAAGTTGATAGAGACTGGTTGTCCACAAAAGATAGACTAATAAGGAGAAGGAGACGAAAGAATCTTGATTGAGAAGTAGGGAGGATCATTGGATTAGTTTTATTAAAGGTATGCATTAGCATTGTCGATGTAATTTCGAGTATTTACTTTTATGTTATTACATCCATTGCAAGTTAACATTTGGACATGATCTTCTATTGTCTTGTTAGTCTAGATGGGTAAATTGTTTGCAATCTGAGTGCCATGATTTTACGTTGTTATAGCGTATGACAAGTTCGGGTATTAGTAATTATAAAATATGTTATTAGTGATAGTT
This sequence comes from Pinacopodium congolense, assembly GCA_028565735.1. Lineage (NCBI taxonomy): Eukaryota > Viridiplantae > Streptophyta > Magnoliopsida > Malpighiales > Erythroxylaceae > Pinacopodium > Pinacopodium congolense. The sequence continues at coordinate 1,587 of JAOXYD010026339.1, read as the reverse complement.
GATTTTACGTTGATGATGTGCACATGTTATACTTAGGTGTGTAAACAATGGGTAGACAAAGAGGGTTGACAACATGGGTACATTGTCAGTAGGTGCATCTAATGATAGTTGATGTAATTTATTTTAAATTAATTAAGTTTTGGTTACTTTTATTATTAGTGTTCTGGGTTTTAAAGTAAAAGATGAGTAATTTTTTTGTGATGTTTATAATAAGGTGGATGGAGACAAACTTGTAATTATTAGTAATTATTGTGACATAATGTTATGGTTTCTTAATTTGCGTGGTGTATAAGAAAGCTCAACCCCATTGGCTGCCACTGCAATAATACATGTTTTCCCTATCTTATTGTAACTCGATTTCATATGTAGTGCATTGTTATATTATTGTTATTAGAACTGTGTGTCATAGACCTTTGGTTGCTATGTTTCAAGTGTTATTAATGTGAACAAAAAAGAGTTGGTTAATGCAAGAAATGTTAGTTACTGAATATGGTAATTTGCGATGAAAGGTGAAGTAAAGAATTTGTTACTTATATATGTTGACCTATTTATCGATTACATAGAAAAAAAATTGAAGCGCATAACCTAATAAGTAGGGCAATATGAGTTTGTAGAAAAAAATGGTGGTAAACATATAGTTATAAATGGAAGGACCAATTACATAGTTTAGTATTTAAGTGAAAAGGGTTTTGCAGGTAAATGAAAATAGGTGATTAATGTGTTGTTTTATTAGTGAGTGTAGTATGTCTATACCTTAGGTAACCCTTTTCATTGGACCTAGTGACTGAAGTTTATATGAATCTAGATAGCAAGATATCCTTTGTTGTTCTAATAGATGTAGTTTCCATTTTTTAGGTCGTCATTTTTAATTTTGTGGTGTGATGTACATGTTGTGTGGGGACACCTATAGTTTTTGAGAAATTGTGAGTTTAGAATATATGGTTTTCTAGGAATCATGTATTTTAGCAAATAATGGTTTTCTGCTTCTTGATTGTATGGCAAATGTATTGTTCAGTTTTAGTAATGTAAGGAACGAGCATATGTTGAAATGATAAATGATCTTTGATTGTCCAATTAGTTAATGATGTATGTAATTAACTTAGGAATCTAGCAACACAAAATCTATAATTGTGAGAATCGATGGCATTAAGGTTTTTACTATTCAAATAGTTAATTAATGTAAGAACTAAAGACAATATAGGTTGTAAATGAAAATAAAACGTTAAGTAAAGGGAATAAAAAATAATAACATAAGATTAAAATTGTATTTGGTTATATAAAAGGATTTCTATTCGAAAATTATTTTAAAATTGGTTGAAATTCGTCCAAACTATCACATCCACAGTCTTCGTTGAACAATTCTCATCGAAACATATTATAACTTGTAATTGAGATAATGCATTAAAACCTTTGTAAGTCCTATGGCACCCAAGAGGGGGGGTGAATTGGGTATTAAAAAACATTTTCCAAACTCAAAACTATCAACTTAATTCAATTGGAAAACTAAATACAATCACTAAACCAATATTCAACCTAATATGAAATGTTAATGCAAATATCAAATTTAATGCAATAAGGGAGTAGAGA
>JAOXYD010026319.1:0-14361 GCA_028565735.1 Pinacopodium congolense | reverse complement strand
GGTTGTCTTTTACTTATTGGATGAGATTTATGCCTATTTCAACTTAAACCCTTGGAATAAAGTTAAGAAACATATTAGGATCCGAGAAATCTACCTAATATGATAGACCAATCAATAAGTAACCTAATTTAATTCATTGCATGACCAAACTATAATTTATCTTGAAGGTTAAAATCTGAAGATTGCAATTTTTAGGTTAAGCTTCCTATACATTATGCCTAATGCTTAAAGAATGATGCATGACCAACCTTCATCTTAAGTTGTTAGATAATAAGCTTAGTCTTAACCATAGCTAGACTTCGATTTAAAGAAGTGACCCTAGGACGCCACCTCCAATCTATAATCAATTCACTTGGATCAATAAAGGCCAATTCCATAACCTATTTATCTAATTAACAAACCCTTTTCATTAACTAAGTTATTCTACATAAGTTCATAGTTTTAATTTCAATTAGCAATCTTAGTTTTTAATTCCATTTAATATTGAATCTCTATATAATTGTGATCTAATTTGGGCCTAGTACTTGCATTTTAGGTTAATTTCCCACAAGAATGATACTTGGATCTAAAATACTCAATATATTACTTGTGACTAGTGCACTTACCATTAGTGTTATTTTAACTTTAATTCGAGATAAGTATGTTTCAAGAATATAATTTTTTAGTTAATTTGAATCAATTAGCATATATAGAAACCAACCAACACATCGTGATGTGGAAGCTGAATTCTTATGGCTCCTTTTGTAGGAATTCTTGAAAGACCTTATTTAGAGATGTGAGGGAAAAAGTAGGATGGTATAACCTAGTTTGGTGTAGATTTCAGTTCCCTAAGGTAGCTTGCACACTTTAGATTGCCATTAAACAAAGATTGGTTGATTCTCTTTAATAGATACAAAGAGGCTACTCACTTGGATCTCCCTTGTAAGCTTTATAATCATCCCTTAAAGACTTTTGATCATCTCTTCTTTTAATGCTCTTACACATCTCAGCTATGGCAAGTAATATTGAATAGGTTTAGCCTCCTTTGCTTAGTTGATACTTGGATGGAGATAGTTTCTTAGGCTAGCTCTATCTGAACTTTGTTTAAACATGACTATCTAGCATTCAAGGTATGTTTTAGCTTGGCTGTTTGCTCCATTGGAATGAGAAGAACTTAAGACTCCATGGTAAATGGTTTAGGCAAGTTAGGAGCTTTATCTTTAACACTTGTAATTGGATTAGAGAATGGTTGAGTGTATGAAGAACTTCTTTAGATTACTTATCTATAGTGATTAGTAGTTGGAGTCTAGTCTAGGCTTATGCATTATTTTCCTTTGTTGGTGATGTTGTAACTTTTGAATGCTCTTTGTATCTTTTGCTAGGCTCCAAGTTTTTATTAATTTAATTCTTTTATATAAAAAAATAAAGAATGTAGATAGTGAAAAGCAAACATTTAAAGAATATAATGCTTCCTTGAAAAAGGAATTAAGGAAAGTTAAGAACTCAATATCAAAATTCAATATAGGGGAAAAAGTTAGATTGCATGCTTGGAGTATAAAAAGTTTCAAATAATATATGTGGTTTAGGATTTACCCATAGTAGTACATCATCAACTAGTAAGACCATATTTGTTAAAGAAAAGAATTTAGAAGATGAAAAAGTACCTAGGCCACCCTTAAAAAATTTAGCATCAATTTCTAGATCCCAACCTAGAACTATGCATTTATTTATACATCTATACCTAATTCTAGGAAGGGAGTGCATGCAAACAAGAATAGATATACTTTTTATAGGAATACAATATCATAAAAGGATGAATTTATATCTTTGGTAAGATAAAATTATTATCATACCCCTTATGTGAGTGAAAAAAATCTAGAAATAATTCACGTTATCATCCTAGATCTCATTTTCATCAATAGATAAACATATAGAGAGATAAGACCTAGAAATACATCGCACCAATATAGACAAGATACCTATCCTTGGCCACAATATTATAGGAGTCATAATAACAAACATACATTTAAGAGTCATACATCCCTATCTTATAATTAGTATGGACTTTATGGATGTGTTGAGAAGTTTTGTTATAACAAGATAAGTAGTTAGAAAGCTTCACCAAAAGGCTTCAATGATAGGAAGACTATTCACTTTCAAGGACTCAAGTTAGTATAGGTACCAAATTTTGTTAAATTTTGTGGATATAAGGACTTTAAAAATTCCTACAAGAATAAAAGTACAATCACCAAGACAATTGTTGAAATGCGGAAACCAAGAGATCAAAGGTTTAATGATATGCAAAAAGGAAGGTACATAATTCTCTATTGTTAGCCTTAAGTTAGCCAAATTCCTCTATAATGTGAAAGCTAAATAATATTCAAATTTTACTTCTAATTTATCAAATTCTTAATCTAATATATGGAAGATAATTATATAAAAGTAAAGACGATATAAATAATTACAAGAAAAATTCAAATAACTTGTAAAATAAAAAGCATAAGGGAAGAGAGAGCACAAATGATTTATAGTGGTTTAGAGATATTCGCTTTCTCCTACGTCAACTTACTAACATCCTTGTTTAGAATGTTTACTATAATAAAGAACAAATACAATGTTAACAATTACAAATCTTTAGTTAAGGCTCAAGGACAACCTTCTCTCTTCTTCTTTTTTCTTAGGCTTAAGAATAACCTTATACTCTTTTTTAAGGATCAAGAATAATCTCTCAACACCCTCTTATTTAAAAGCTCATAGATAACCACTTCACAAAATTCACTCTTAATATTTGTCACCTTACAAAATATAGTTTCTCACACTTCTCACAAACACTTTCAGAACATGTTACTCTTTGACTCACCACGGTGATTAGGGACTCACACAACACACTTAAGCCTTATAAGACACTTCACAAAACCATTAAAAACTCAACCAAAAATCGCAAACTCAAGTTTTCAATGTTCAATCTCTTTATATAAATGTTTCGTAGACTTCCTAGATGAAAATAAAACACACAAAACACCTATTTATAGGTGAAAAATACCTAACTAGTCGTTCATAACCATTTCCTAATGTTTTAAAATAATCAATTTAGTTTACCATTAGAAATCTAACCATTAAACATGATTTTCATCTTGAATAGTCGACCAATACTTGCACTAGTGTACTAGTGCCCTCTATTGGTTGACTAGTCCACTATTTAGACTGGTTTTTCCAACTCTATAATAACCTATTCCAATTAAATCAAACATATTCATACACTTCCAAATCGTTCCAACCAATTAAAAACATCTCTAATCACATCTTAAGACAATTTTTTCACATTCATATTAATTCATACAACCTTTAATCTAATTAATTATATTCATCTAATTTTACCAACTTACCTTAATAACTTATCCTAATATTTTCTTTTCATATACAATCACAAACATTAATACAATTTAAGCTTTAATTTATCCTATCATTTTCACATACTTCATTTCACACATTAATTTCTTCTTAACATATAGGACCAATTCACATAACACAATGTATTCACTCAGTCAATTTAACCTAACATTTCTTCACATGTGTTCAAAACAAATATAATCACATGAAATAATTCATATCTGAATCAAGAAGACCTTTAAATATAACAATCATACAGAACTCCTCTTATTTATGCATCCTATATGCAAATTACTAACCATGATAGCCTCTACTTTAGCTCCAATGCTCCTCTTTCATCAACTTGGTCTTTATCTATCTCCATATATTTCAACACTTTAGCTTATGCTCCAAATATGTTCTCAACTTTAAGCTCCAAAGTATACTTCAAACTCGCTCTTTCTCTTCATTGTTTCTTCGAGAACATCCAAAAGCATCTTTATCTTCAAACTTATATTTCCTTTTAGCATATTGAATAAATAAAACCATTTTGTAAAGGTAAAATCTTCCTTAATTCAACAATCTCTCCTTTTTTTATGATAACAAAACCATGAGATATTAATAATAGATAACAATGAAAATCTCATACCATATACAAATATTTTGCATCACTTAAGTTAATATTGCCCATTTCTCCCCCTTTTTATAATCATCAAAAAGCTAACATATGAAAACGAATATCACTCCAATATTAATACAAAAAGTTCACATAGGAAATTTTCACACATCTTCTTATCCTTTACCAAACAATCTCTCCTAAAGTCTAAAGTTTTTTAAAATTGTCTGAAAATTCTCTTAACTAACATTCCTTTAATGAAACACAACATAACAAACTCAAAATACCATGTCATAAAAACTCAAAGGGGGTCTTATAAAACCAAAGTCTCATTTCAAAAATTTTACAAAATAACATAGTCATCAAAAAGCTATTAAATCCCTCAAATGTGATGAAATTTGATACAACTTCTTAAGCTTATTTTTAGCAAGACATAAATTAAACTATCCAAAATAACTTCAAAAGGGACACTCCCACATTGCAAAACCAAAAGTGAAGAATCAACCTTACGAAAAATTTCAAAATTATTCCAAAGGCAATCAATTTCACTTAACACCATATCATCATTCAAAAGATGTAATATTTCTCATGATATCACAAACAATACAATTAAACCATTTCAAAACCAATTGCATTTTCACAACACCGCATTCATTTTAAAAATGCATCAAACCTTTCAATTTTAAGTAACTCTCCTTAAGTTAATCAAAATTATACAACACTTTCTACAATTTTCAAAAATTAACTCCAACTTTCAACGTGTTTATTATTCTTGATGTATTAAAAAGATAGTTTCAAAGATAAAGTATGTGTTTGAAAGAAAGGTATTCAAAAACATGATTTGGAACCTACGTTGAAGCTTTGGAGCACTAATGGTAATAGATGAAGATCAAGTTGATAGATAGAAGATAAAACTTCAAGATAGTATAAGTGAATGGTTTTTGGTTTGTATTTTTAGTGTAAGCCTCATCTAGGTCTTTCTGTTATGTTAAAGGGGCTCACATCATGCATCTTGCATGCCTGATTAATAATATTGCATATAGGATGCATAATCAAGAGGAATTATGTGTGAATTGTCTTTAAAGATTCTTTTGCTACATTAAATGATTTTGGGAAACTATTATGATGGTTGTATGTTAAAGTATGTATGAAATAAAGTACTTAAAATTTTAGGATTAGTTTTGAGGTTAGATTGAATAAATATATCTGAATTTGTTAAGACTTGTGGTTAAAATATGTGAATGTGTTAAAGTAGTTAAATGTTTTAAGTACATGAAAAAGAGTTTGAAAATATGTTAGGATGTGTTAGAAAGTATTGGGAAATGTTGGGAATTATTTTGAGCTAATAATGGATATGTTTATATGTAAAACTTTTTTGAAAAATTAGTTTGGATGTTGGACAGATCGATCAATGCTAATCAACTGGTGTGTTATTTTAGCACAGATAGATCTACTAGTAGTACATTAGTCGATCAAGTTGTTGGAATGATCGATCAACATTGGTCGATTGGTGTGCTATTTTAGCACAGAATGATTGACTAGTAGTGTAAATCAATCGATCAATCACTGATCAACTGATGTATTAGACAAATCAATTGATAATGACATATAGCGAGCAAAAATAGTTAGTCTTCAACTATAAAATGAAAATAAATGTTAAATAATGGGTGACGATGGTTATAAACAGGTAGTTGATGAATTTTCACCTATCAAAAGGTATGTTGTGTTTTTTATGTATTAATCTGGTGTAGAAAGACATATACAATTGATTTGATATGTTTTAGGTATTGTGCTAAATTTTTGGTTAGTTTTGTTGTTAGTTGTGAAGTTTAGTTGCACATTCATTTTAAAGTTTTTTTGTGTGCCCCTTCAACACTTAGGTTGGTCAACTGGAATATTTTTGTAAAGTATTTTTTGTGTGATGGTGGAATTATGAGTATGAAATTGTACAAAGTTATGCTTGTACCTATACAAAAAATGAGTTCTTATAAGGGTTACGTTTAGACCTGTAGGGGTTTTAAGAATTATTTGAAAACTTGTGAAAGGCGAAGCTATTGTATAATTGACGATTGATAGTGAAATTCTTAACAAAGTATTGGAGAGTAGATATAGCTATGGATTAAACACTAGACTACTATAAAATAGTTTATACTTCCTATCTCTTTTTATTTTCAAGTTTGTTTTATTTAAACTCATATTGTTGTATATTATTTATTTAGTTATTAGTAATTCAGTTATATTATATTACATTTTAATTGATATTATTTTTTAATAAATTTATTATAATTTCAACATTACCAAGTTTTTAAAAGGGACTTGTTAATTAAGTGTAAAAAAAATATTTTTAAAAAATTTCAAAATTTTAGTATCACCTAATTTACTCTCCCCTCTTAAATATTATTATATAAGGAGCAACAAAGAATGTGTTTGAAAATGGATTTCATTCAAAATTCAAGTAATCTTCTTTTCACTCAAGTATGCTAGCCTATAAGTGTTAGTATTAGGAACTCTAATCCTAAATGATATTATCTTATTGGCCATTAACTTTCACTTTGCTACTGATTTGTTAGAGACATTGGTTCTTCTCAACATTAAGTTTTTCTCCTTTAGGTCTTGTGCTCATATCTTTGGTTCTTCTTTAGTCAATCAAGTCTCGTACAGTCCTTAAATTCTTACCGTTCAAATTTGGCAAAAATTCTCTTACCTTTAGGCTAGCTATTTCCAACTTTATAGGAATAAACTCTTTGGCTCCAAATGCCAGACTAAAAGGTGAATCCTTCATTGAATACATGGGTGTTGTTCAATAAATTCACATGATTATGTGTATTACATTTGCCTATATTCACTTTCTCAAATTTTGTTTCAATCCATACAAAAAAAATGGAATTCATAATATTTTTATTTGAGGGCGTGCTACTGATGCTACATGATCCCTATGCCTTTATAAAAGCCTTAGATTCTATATACTAAAGTGGGGTTCCATTATTTTTTATTAGAATTAATGGAATTCCACATATTCTAATGGTAATGGCTTTCAAAAATCACTTGGTGACTCCAATTGTGATAGTTGCATATATACTTAATGCTTAATCCATTTAGTGAAGTAGTCTATTAGTACAAGTACAAATCCAACCTTACCAAGATAAAGAAATTGGATAAAAGATTGGCATGTAGACCATGACAAGTCTATGGTGAAAACATGAATGCTTTCAATATTTTCTACATGACTTCACACAATCCCCTATCTTTTTTTTTAATGTTAACCAATAATAACCTTGACTATCCTGTGAGCTAGAATGAATGTTCTGTAGTGTGCCCATTATAGCATTCTTCCAATATTCTTGAGACCTCTGAAACTTTGATATTAAGCAAGTATAGCAAACATGTAAGACTTATAATATAACTACCCATACAGTTGATTTGGTCTTCTGTGTTACTTTCCTTCCTTAGACCCACTCTTCCTTCTATCCTTTCATATAACCTTGAACGCTTGTCCTTTCCTATTGAATACTGTGTGTGAGTCTAATTTTCTAACATTATTTGAAAAATTTTAAAACAGTATCTGAACGTTGGTTCTTCCTCACTCACATATTCTCTTTCGACATAACTAACCACCATTTAAGAATCTAAATGAAGTAAGAGTGTTCGAAATTAAAAAAAATTGTCAATAAAGGCTCTCACTCTACCTCGTTATTTCAAGTCTTGAACATACTTAACCTTTTTACCATAAGGGCCTTGAAGAAATATACACATGCACTACCCTCTTCCTTGAATAATCCATACAAGTGCATTATCTGTGCGTGATCTCAATGCATTTAATAAGAAATTTGTTAATTACTTAAAGTATTGATTTGGAGATCACTGTATATTGAATTAACTGAGCTCCACTAACAACTTGACTAATTATCTAGATTAGTCAAGTTTGTGTGATATATCTATTACCATTTTAATTTTATAAGCTTAAAAATAGGGTCTCAACTTTCAGGCAAAGACCCATATAATAAGGGCCAATTTCTCTAACTTTGGTGTAATGCATCTATGTTCCTTGCATGATTTTGCTAATGTAATATATAGGTCTCTGCTTATCATCTTTCCTTGTTGAATGAGTGATTCAAAAGTTAACAATTCAAACTTTAGTTGTTATTTGTGTTGAAACACGTTTATTGTTATTCTTAACATTATTTAAGTATTGTACTAGAGACCATCTTTCACAAGCAGAAATAAAAAGTGGATATTCTATTGTGTTTGATGATGATTCATGTGTTATTTTATGGCATTTACATTATGGGCATTTTAATGTGAATGGTCTAAAAACATTGAGTTAGAAAGAAATGGTTATTGACTTGCCGAAAATTGGTGAACTTGATTTTTGTGAGGGATGTGTTTATAGGAAACAAAATAGGAAGTCATTTCCATATGGAAAATCTTGAAGAGCTTTTAATTGTCTTGAACTTGTGCATGTTGATTAATATGGGCCTATGAAAATAGAATCACTTGGTGGAAGTTGTTATTTTGTACTGTTTATAGATGATTATAGCTGTATGAGTTGGATTTATTTCTTAAAATTCAAATTTGAAACCTTTGAGAGTTTCAGGAAATTTAAGGCATTAATGGAGAAGCAAAGTAGGAGAAGCATAAAAATACTTCGAACAGATAGTGGCAATGAATTTATGTCTAATGATTTTACTAATTTTTGTGATGAGAAGGGTATTTATAAGGAACTTATAGTACCATATACACCATAACAGAATGGTGTTGTAGAGCAGAAAAATTGAATGGTGGTTGAAATTGCTAGAAAATTGTTGAAGGCAAAAGGGCTTCCAAATCAGTTTTAGGGAGAAGCTGTTATGACAACAGTATATCTTTTGAATATCTCATTAACAAAGGCAGTTTTGGATCAAACACCCTATGAAGCTTGGATGGGTAAGAAGCCTTGGGTAAGCCATTTAAAAGTTTTTTGTTGTATAGCATATGCTTTGGTTAATACACATTCTAAACTTGATAAAAAGTCTAAAAAATGCATTTTCATTAGCTATAGCCCTCAATCCAAAGCATATCGTCTTTCAAATGAAGTATAATGCTGATGGAAGCATCCAAAAGCAGAAAGCTCGTTTGGTGGCAAAGGGATACTCACAACAACAAGGTATAGATTTTGAAGAAACCTTTTCTCCTGTTGCTTGGTTTAAAATTGTAAGAATTATTTTGCCATTGGTTGCTCAGTTACAATTACCTGTGTATCAATTTTATGTGAAATCTATCTTTTTGAATGGTATTTTCGATAAGGAGGTTTATGTTTCACAACCTCCAAGTTTTACTATCAATAACAATGAAAACTAAGTCTACATGTTAAGAAAAGCTCTCTACGGGCTAAAACAAGCTCCACGAGCTTGGTATAGCAAGATTGATTCATTCTTCCAAGAGAGCAGGTTTACTAGAAGTGAAAATGAGCCTACTCTTTATTTAAAAAGGCAAGGTAATGAAGATTTTTTAGTGGTTGCCTATATGTGGATGATATGATTTATATGGGTCCTTCAAAGTCCTTAATTGATGATTTTAAGTCTAGTATGTTAAGAAAGTTTGAGATGATAAATTTGGGCTTATTGTAGTATTTTTTGGGACTTGAGGTTATACAAAGTAATGATGGAAATTTTGTGAGTCAAAAGAAATATGCCATGAATCTTTTAAAGAGGTTTAGCATGACAAACTATGAAGTGGCAGCCAAACCAATGAATATAAATGAGAAGCTACAGCATGAAGATGGGACTGAGAAAGCAAATCCTACACTTTTCAGAAGTTTAGTTGGGGGTTTAAACTATTTAACTCATACTAGAGCTGACATTGTACATAATCCGAAAAAACAACACCTTGGAGCAACAAAAAGGATACTTCGTTATGTTATAGGGACTGTGAATTTTGGTATTTGGTATAGCAAAGTACCAAATTTCAACTTAATTGGTTTTACTAACAGTGATTGGGTAGGATGTTTAGACGATCGAAAGAGCACTTCTGGCAAAATTATTAGCTTTGGTTCTGGAGCAGTTACATGGAGTTCAAAGAAGCAAGAGATAGTAGCTTTGTCATCATCTAAATCAGAGTATGTAGTAGCAACTTTAGCAGCACGACAAGCCTTATGGTTCAGAAAACTTCTTGTTAATTTCAACTTGGAGCAAAAGGAAGCCACTACAATATTTTATGATAATCAGGCCATAATTTCAATTGCCAAAAATCCAGTCTTTCACAGCAAAACTAAGCATATTGATGTGCATCATCACTTCATTCAAAAGTTGATAACTAATGGAAAAATAGTGCTAAAATTCTATAGCATTAATGAGCTAACAGCTGACATTTTTACAAAATCTCCTTCACCTGCCATGTTTTACTTTTACAGGTCATAATTGGGAGTATGTGATTTTGAATCAAGGGGGAGTGTTGAATGAGTGATTCAAAATGTGACTATTCAAACTTTAATTGTTATTTGTGATGAAACACGATTACGTAGGTCCTAGATGTTATTGTGTTAGTAGTTAGTGGTCAATAATAGTACTAGATATTTTAGCAGATCATGGGATGTGTATGGCCTGTTTTTTTGGCTTTATTGTTATTCTTAACATTATTTAAGTGTTGTACTGGAGTCCATCTTTCACAAGCATAAATAAAAAGTGTTTAAACTATCTCTTACATCATCGTCTCTCTATCTTATGATTTTGTTCTTCTTTAGCAACATTCCTCTCTCACCAAAACAATCATTTGATTTTCTTTTTTTCTCTATAAATATAATTTTTTGAATGTTTAAGTGGGTAAACAGTAAAGGTGTGTTATAGATATGTCGTTAGCAGTTCAAAGACCTATTCTTAGTCATCCTAAAGAAACTTCTTTAGCCTCGTGAGAACTTTAAAGAACTACGAGCATTTACTCTAAGTCACATAAAGGAAATGTGAGAGGCTAGTAATACATCATAGCAATCACTACATCTTTGTTGCACACCATGAACCTCAAAACTTCCTTGTTAAGGCTACAAGGACACACTTTTCATGGTTCAACCTTATGTTATATTTTTTCAGAGCATCAAAACGTTTTTAAAGGTCTACTAAGTGATTTCCTCTTTCTTTATTATTATTATTATTTTGATCATGTCACCTACACATCCTTCCATATTTCTTTATAATTAGGGCATGAATTTTTTTACTGTACGATAATAACTGGCTTTTGCATTCTTTAGGCCAATAGGAACTACCTTGTAACAATAGATTCCTTTGTGAGTTATAAAGGAGTGCCTTCCTGGTTAATCTTATGTAGGTAGATCTAATTATACAATGAATAACAATTCATGAAGCTGATTTGTTAGTGATTAGAGATAACATCTACCAAGTGATCAATCTTATGAAGAGGATAAATATCCTTGGCGTAAGCCTTGTTTCAAATTTGTGAAATTGATGCACATTCTCTATTTTTCACTTTGTTTTTACACTAAAACCATGTTGGCCAACCATTCAAGACATTATGCTTTCTTGATGAAACAAGCCCATAGTAAGTTACGGTCCTCTTCCGTAATGGCTTATTGCTTATTGAGTGAAAATGTTTACTTCTTCAATTTCATATGGCTAAAATTGGGATTGATATTTAACCTTTGTTTAATGATTGAAACTTAGATCCCATATATGTTTGATGGTTCTAATTTCAAAATGTCCTTATACTCAACTAACATGGCCTTAAACCCTAGCTTTCCTCATAGTTGTTGCTTTTTCCTACCTAAAACACTTGATGGTCTTCTAACATAACTTCAACTACCTATTATTCTATAAGTTCATGTAACTCTTTCTTGGGCTCTTAATAATCTATAACATGAATGTTCATAACAAGCGATACCCCTTTTACTTCCCCTATTCCATAATATGTTGGAATTTCATGATTAGTAGTTGAAGGTACAAAATATTCCTGATTAGACATAATGATTGTCTCATATGGATCTTACTGATAGTTATTAGCCTTTTCACTATATGGAACTCTAACCTCGTGATGGCATGTGATACAAAGGCCTACGAGAGACTCAAACATTCACTAAACTCTAGAACTAACACCTCTATACAGCAATTTCAGTTAGGTCTATTTAAGCAAGACTCATTCTTTTCCAACTCTCAAAGTGTTTAACTCTTACCCTCGAAGTAAGAATGCTATAAAGTAATAAGAAAACAATAGGTTACAATAGATCAAGAGAAATACAGTAAACTCCAACTTTTATATTACTTTCCCTTAAAAGAATGCTCTCTCAGATGGAATGAGGAGAGCAAAGCTCGAATGAATTATATATAGGCACTCTTGACTTGGAGGTTAAGTTACAATCCAAATTCTAACTGAACTAAACTTCCTAAGATCATGTTTATCCTTATTAAATTATATCACATGGCTAATTAGATGACATCCTCATCCAAATAAGATTCTAACTAATTAGATAGAATTACATTATAACTAACAAGATAAGAGTTTATATTTAACTAGGACTTACACATCCTTAACCTTGAAGACTTATAGTATCTTTAGCTGTCTAATACTACCGCAAATATTACTCTTAATGCTGATGTTTATCCACCACCTTATCCAAGATCCATTTTAATGAGACCTATTTATAGGTGAAAATCCTTCAACTAGCCATTGATACCCGTTGAAATTCATTAAAAAAATTTAATTTAGTTTTTAATGTTGAAACTAGTTGTTAGCACTAAGTTTTGTACGACATTAATCAACCAATCCTTGCTACTAGTGGACTAGTCTGTGTTAAAACAATATACTAGTCAACTATTTAAACATATTGGCCATTGAATCCTATGTGAGACTAGTTTTTAAAACTCTTTAACACACTTTAACACATTTAAATCTCGTTAAAACAAATCTTAACATTTTCAAACACTTCTTTAACTAGTACACATCAAAATAATTTCACATAAATATTTTTTTTGTATCAAGATGATCATTTAAAAACATTCTCCCACACAATTCCTCTTAATTATGAAACCTATATATATATATATATATATAATCTAAGTAGGAATGCAACATGCATGATTTAAGCCTACTAAATACAAAATAAAACCTATTCATTTTTGCTATCTTAGTTCTTAATCCTTCATTTAATCTCCTAATCTCCATGAACAAAAACTTTAGCTCTAATAGTTTAACTTTGACTTTAAATTGTGTTTTTCAACACTTTTTCCATAATCCTATCTTTTTAATACATTAAAACACAATAAAATCAATAGTAATATTGTTTTGTCATCATCAAAATATTGGTGGAATCTCTTTTCGTTCAAAAGTTCTCAAATCAGATATATTTTTCTCATTTATTAGAAACATCTCTTTTGATAAATTAAACACAATGTTGAATCAAGGGAGGCTCTAATTAATGATTTTGATGATGAAAAATAAATTTATTAATAATAGGTTATTTGTGTTAGAATTTTTTGAAAGTTAAGAATTTGGATAATGATTATGAGCACGTATTAAAGCTTAAAGATGATACATTTTAAGAGAAAATTGGAGTCCAAGAGGAATTGACATGAAGAGAAAAATAAAAAAGGTGATTAAGAGTAAGATAGCTAAGGTTAAATAAGTTTGTTTGTAAATATTATATAGATCTTCTTAATGCATTAGGGGCTCAAGAGTTCATGTATATGCATTACATTTTGCTCAAGAGTTTATATCTACATTACAGATTAGGTTTTACTTAGGATCTTTGCATTATTATTTGAATTTAGAAATTATGAATTTAATGTTTCCTAATCAAGAGAAATTTTGTAAAAGGTTTTAAAGAAAATCCCCTTGATGAATCAATATGTTTTTTAGAAGTATTTAAGTTTGTCTGAGTGTGTTTGAGTGTGATTTATTAGCCTTATGGCACCCAAGAGGGGGATGAAATGGATGTTTAAAAATTCTTGCGGAAATAAAATACTTTAAACAACTTAGGCCAAATTTAATACGATGAAATCTCTAACCAAAATTCAACTCAAATGGAATACCAAACTTTATGTCAATATTAAGCAAATTCAAACAATAGTAAAGTAAACAAAAATGCACAAATATAAAAGAGATATGGAAGCGAAGAACACCAAGATTTATAGAGGTTCGCCTGCTCCAAAGATAGACTACATCCTCTCTCCAACTACTTGTTGAAAATTCATTAACAACAATCTTGGTTAAAGGCCAAGAGGAACCTTTACAATAATCTTGATTCAAGGAAAAGAGGAACATTTACACAATCTTGATTGCAAGGGTCAAGAGGAACCCAATCCAATCTTGTTCTAAGGTCAAGAGAAACCTATACAACATTCTTGAATTCTAAGGTCAAGAGGAACCTTTAACAATCTTACTTCAATGGGTGAAGAGTAACCCGACCAACAATCTTT
>JAOXYD010026298.1:0-14363 GCA_028565735.1 Pinacopodium congolense | reverse complement strand
CAGACTCTCCTAAAACATTAAAACACAAATCCGAAGCTGGAAAATGGAATTAAGCACACATGATCATCAAAGCATAAATAACATGCATCTTAAGCCACATACTTTGATAAATCTCTAAAAATAAGCTAAATAAAGTAGTTAAGAAGTTACAAAATGTATTAGAACCCTTATGAACAAGTCTTGAACCTCTCAACTTGATCTGAACATCAACACCATCACATGCATGAAACTATGAAACTAAATGAGGAGTGCTAAATTATTTTATTGAAGAAGTTGCCACCGAAGTTTAAAGATCTAGGGAGTTTCACTATTCCTTGCATTATTGCTGGTTTTGCGCATAGATAGAGCATTGATGAATTTGGGCACAAACATTAACTTAATGTATCTTTTTATTTTTAGGAATTTTGGATTAAAAGAGTCTAAATCCATAATAATTTCACTTCAGTTGGCAAATTGGTCCATTACTTATCTAAGTGGAATCATCGAGGATGTGCTCATGAAAGTGGATAAGTTTATCTTTTTAGTGGACATGGACGATTTCTTTGAAGACATTTCATAACTACAGTAAGGACCATCATTGATGTGTAGTGTCCAAAACTCATCTTGAGGCTTCAAAATGAAGAGATAGATTTTAATGTGTTTGATGCCATGAAGCATTTGTCAACTCTTTACTCTTGTAATTTTATTAACGTGTGCTTTACTGATACTAATTATTCTTTTGTTATTTGTGTAAGATTGATGGAAGAAGAGGCATGAGAAGTTCTTAAAGAGTTAGGTGAAGAATTTCAAGAGGATTTAAGGGCATAAGGAGCTAGAATAGAGAAAACATATTAGACATAATACCAAGCTTATGAGTCTTTCTAGAGACCAATCAAGCTACTACCTCAACCATCAATTAAGTAGCCTCTAACTCTTGAACTCAAACCCTTGCCTACTTATTTAAAGTATGCCTTTTTACATACACCTAACCACTTACCAACTATTATTTTGTTTTTTATAGGAAACATGAAGAAGAGGCTTTTAAGGTTGTTTTGAGACCATAAAAAGCCATTGGATGGACGATGGATGATATCAAAGGCATTACCTTAGTTTTTGTATACATCGCATATTAATGGAGGATGGTAGTAAGGCATTAGTGTAGCCTTTGAGACGACTCAACCCACCTATGAAAGATGTGTTCAAAGATGAGTTAGTGTAGCTTCTAGATGTAGGTATTACCTACTCCATCTTTTATTCTAGCTTATAAGTCTTGTACAAATGGTGCTTAAGAAAGTAGGCACCATTGTTATGCAAAATGAAAAGTATTAATTGATAGCCACTAGGAAGGCTATAAGGTAGAGGATGTGTACTGAATATAGGAAATTGAATGATGCTACCAGTAAGGATCATTTCCCTTTGCTTTTCATTGATCAGATGATTGAAAAATTAGTTGGACATAACTTTTATTATACCTTATATAGATATTCTAGTTATTTATAGATTCTAATAGCTTTGGAAGATAAAAAAAATACCACTTTTACATGTCCTTAGGGTGCATTTGTATATAGATGCATGCTTGTTGGTTTATAAATACTCTAGCTACATTTTAGAAATACATGTATTCTATTTTTTTTAACATGGTTAAAACTTGTATTGAAATTTTCATAGATCACTTCTCTGAACTAGGAAAAATGTCATTTCATGGTTTGAGAGTGTATTATTCTATATCATAAGATATTTAGTAAGGGCATAGGGTTGGGTTCAATAAAACACTAGTTTTTACTATCATTTTTATCAAAGATTTCTTTAAAATTACAAGATCTTTAACTGAGCTACTTGAAAAGATGTTATGTTTGACTTTAATGATCATTGCATAATATATTTTATTTTGTTAAAATAAAAAATTGTAATTTCTCCTATATTTGTATTTTTCAATTGGTCTTTTCCATTTAAACTAATGTGTGATGCAAGAGACTTTGAAATGAGGGCTATATTGGGCCAAAGAAAAGGTAGACTTTTCCACCCCATTTACTATATAAGTAGGAAATTAAATAATGCACAACGCCACTACACTACCATTGAAAAAGATATCTTGAAGGTTGTGATTGCTTTTGACAAGTTAAGGTCATATCTATTTTTGTCTAAAGTTACTATTTATACTAAGCATGTAGCTTTAAAGTACTTGATCATGAAACTAGATGCAAAACCAAGACTTAGTCGATGGATTCTACTTTTGCAGGGGTTCGATATTGAGCATAAGGATAAGAAGTGGGCAGAAAACTTCATGGTTGATCACTTGTCAAGGCTTGATGAAGCTACATGGATAGTGGAGACAACAAGGACATTAAGGAGACTTTTTCTGATGAGTGGTTTATGGTTAAAATAGCCACCCCATAGTTGTTGATTATGTTAACTTCCTTACTGGTAATATCCTTCCTCCTAATATTTCCTATAATCAAAAGAAGAAATTTTTATCGAAGGTAAAACACTATTTATGGGATGATCCTTTGCTTTATAAGATTTATATAGATGAGATAGTTAAGCATTATGTTTATGAAGAGGAAATTTCATCTAGTCTAGAGAGGTTGGGGGGCATTATAGGGCATCTAGGATAGCATATAAGGTTTTAAATTGTGGTTTCAATAGCTTATCTTGTTCAAGGATGCAAATACATTTGTTAAAATCTTGTTATAGATATCAATTGGTGGGTAATGTGGTTTCCATTGGCTTATCTTGTTCAAGGATGCATATACATTTGTTCAATATTGTGATATATATCAAATGGTGGGTAGCATAATTAGGAAACATGACACGTCATTGACTAACATTCTAGTTTACAAGGTTTTTTTATGTTAGAGGTATTGACTTCATGGGGCCATTCCATAATTCATATTCCAATCAATACATTTTCGTTGCAATAGACTATGTTAGTAAATGATTTGAAGTTAAAACATTGCCCATAAATAAGGGCATTGTCAGATTCTTAAAAAAAATATTTTCACATGTTTTGGAACACCTAAGGCCATTAAAGTTAAATGATGCACTTTAGGCATATAAGACTACCTTTAAAACACCTATAGGAAAGCCATCATTTAAAATGATGTATGGAAAAATTTTCCATCTTCTTATTAATTTAGAACACCAAACATATTAGACCACTAAGTTTCTTAACTACGATTTGTAATGTGTAAGTACCAAGAGACTTATATAGCTTCATGAGCTTGAGGAGTTCCACTCTAATGCCTACCATAATTCGAAGCTATATAAAGAGCTCGTGAAAAGATGACATGACAAAAAGCTCTTATATTAAGAATTTAAGATAAGCGATTGAGTATTGATCTATAGTTCTCATCTTTGACTCATCTAAGGGAAGATTAAGGCAAGGTGAACTGGTCCATTTGAGGTAACAAAGGTTTTTCCATTTGAATTTCTTTACATAGGAAGAGAAAATGAGACCCCTTTTAAAGTAAATGGTTAGAGAGCTTATGCCTAGATTGGTGGAGGATACAAGTGAAAGGCTCTTTTTTCTCAATTCTTCTACATCTCCTCGTTGATCTTCTATGAGATATTGTTTTTTGGGATGTGGGATTTTGTTTCAACTTTTCATTTTGTTTGCATCATTGTTTTAGTTTGATTCTTTTCCTTTCTTTCTGTTACATTGAGTTCTTTTATAGGTTATAAAAGATGGCTGTGAGGAGTTATTAGATCTTCTTTTTTAAGGGAATTTCCTTCCGCTTTTCCTTCCTGATATGCTTTGTTTTGATGTCATGAACATTTGGGGCAATGATTGAATTAAGTTGGGGGGGGGTTGAAGGAAACATTAAACTCAATTGATATTCAAACTTAGATTTTCGCAAGTCTTATAGTAGTTAACTTGGTTATTTCATCAAAAATCATGTTAAGATTGACTAAGTGTTAATTGGTACATCTTAAAGTGATGCATGTAATTAGTATAGTTAGTATTGACTAATACTTATTAAATCATGGCTTTTTTTATTATAGTTATGAATATATGGTGGAATCAATTCCTTTTCATAATGCTAAGTTGAAAGAAGCTCTATATGGATTTTTGTATACGCTTGGAGTAGAAATTAAGATATGCATAATGAATTCAATTATTTAAGTGAATTCGAAACTCTATGCAACTAGTTGTGAATATTGTTGAATAAGGACATTTGTTTATATCACGACTTTAGAAAATTAATACTTGATGATCATTATGATGTTATATATATTTATATAGATATATAATACAATTTTGATTTAAAAAACTAAATAAATGAGCAACACTTCACTCCGCTAGCTTTGTACCAATAAAAAAGTTAAAGTTAAAGAGCAGTGTTAATAACTAGTTGGTATGAGGTGACTTGGTTGAGTAAGCAAGGTGTTAAAGACAAAGTATTCACCTTCAAGTAAAAAAGACTAAATGAACCACGCTTAAAATGCTCAATTAATAAAATTAACGAATGTGCTTGCTTATATGTGTGCATTTTATTTGTAAGATTGATTTTTTTGGTTTGAGTTAAAGTTTGAAAAATGCATGAGGCAAATTGAGTAGAATTATGAATTAATATGAATGATTAGTTGCATGGCACTTTTGGAGGATCTTTTATGAGTTAATGACTAAAATAAGGATTTGGACTAATTGATTACTCTATGAAAAGTTTGCATAATGATAAATATGAGTTTCTTGGTATGTATTATTAAGCATAAGGAATTGATTTTGTTATGTATAATGACCATATGTGTTAATCCATGATCAACCTTGAATTAGATTGTATTACTTATATTTGGCTGCATGAGTTATGTTGAGATGTTCAATTAACATTTAATCATCCTTAGAAGATGTTCTTTTGAGTACCTAGATGAGTTACTTATGGATAAGCGACAATTCAAGTGCGAGGTTATTGTTAATAGGTATATCACATTGGTTTTAGGGCGTGATATGTTGATTTTTACCCATTTAATTGATGAATTGCACCATTTAAGAGCCTTTTTTGCTAACTTTTAGGTGTATGATGATTCTAAAGCTTTTGGATAGAATTGGAGTAAAAGGAGAAAAGAAAGT
Organism: Pinacopodium congolense; assembly: GCA_028565735.1. Lineage (NCBI taxonomy): Eukaryota > Viridiplantae > Streptophyta > Magnoliopsida > Malpighiales > Erythroxylaceae > Pinacopodium > Pinacopodium congolense. The sequence continues at coordinate 9,316 of JAOXYD010026298.1, read as the reverse complement.
ACAAAGTAGAGACTTAAACGATGGGTGTTAGAAAACTTGAATGATTTCTTTTAAGTCCTAAAGAATCATTATTTATGTCCTTTTCTAGAACTTAAATTGTAGTACTATAACGATGTTGTTGTGTAGATAGTTGACCATCGTTTAAGTCAGTATACAGGTCATATTTATGATTGTTTAGGACAAACTTTGTCAAATTACTCCCAAAATGTCTCTAAACCTTAGTAACCATCTAGAGGAGTATATAAAGTCTTATTTACATCATTCTTAGGTAGTTTTTATGGTAGATTCAAATCAAGCAATCATCTAAATAGGTTTTTCTCTAATTTTGCACTATTTTCTGTTTAATTTGATTTTGCTTGTTGAATTAGTCTTGGAATGGGATCACATAGATTCCAGTATGGAGTAACCATCTTTGTGTTAGGTTTTTTTGATTTATGATTTCCATTTGTATTGACTCTTTATGCAAATTCTATTCAATGGATATGCATTCTTTGATTTATTCTTTGTTTCTATTGATTAATATGTGTAAGTAATCTACTTTGATTAAGGTTCGGAGAGTATATGGTTTTAAAAATGGTGAATGAATTTTTATATCAATTGAGTGCCTAATTATTACTTGATCACCTAGATTGGAACATTGGTAATTGGAATTCCATGAATATTGTGTTTTAGTTATTGGAAAATCAATTGTGAAACATACTTGAATCCAAAAGTGTACCAAGCCTTAGAGTCTTGTGTGAGGATTTTTAAATTTAATGAACTTTGATTTAGGCTTCTTGTTTTTCATGCCTTTTATTCCAATGCACTTATGGAACAAGTAGATAGTTCGAGTTTAAAAGAGATAAGATGTTTCTATGACCAGTAATAATATATTGATTACGTAAAGTAAGTCCTAAATCATCTCATCACACATTTTTAATTGATTAACCCATAAAATCAGAAACCTTAACTAGTTATTACTTTTGGATAAGTCCTAATCTTTAAGCTTTGTCATATTGCATTCTTTTTAGTATTTAAAAAATTATTCATTTTAAATTCGCTTTTACATCATCTAAAACCTTGGCTATCTGAGTAATCACGCATCATTTGATTTGATATTTTTAGACATTAGTCCTTATGGTAAGATACTTGATTTCTTACCGTTTTATACTACTTATTGATAAGGTGAACTTGCCTTAATTTGGTCTAGGTTATAGTTGGATTTATTTTGCTATCACCATCAAAAGCGATAAAAAGGAAGTTTTATAAGAATAGGGAGAAAGCCATAAGGGGAGATGTAAAAGCTAGGTTTTTGTTATTGTTGTTAGTTAGGTTTTTATTTTCTTAAGATTTAGTTTCCTTTTGATTTTGTTTTATGTTAAGTTAGTGAGATAGAGTTTGTCAACATCATTTAAGGTACATAAAAAAATAAGGATTTGTAATTGGGATATATATATATATTTCAGTTGTATTTTTTCAATCCTTACCTTTCTATTTTGTATTGGCTCTTTATTTTATTTCATCCATGAATATGTGTTTTTTTGTTCAATATTTTGCCCTTCTTTGAAGATGTCTCCCATTCTTCAAGACATCGTTCTGCTTGCCCTTGCCATTAAAATCTCTCTTCTTCGGATGCTGAAACACTTGAAGCCAAACTCCTCTAATTCTTCGAAGGGCAAAGGCCACGCTTAGCGGGAGAAACTATTCATTGTTAATTATATGTACTTAAATAACTTAGTTAATGCTAGGGTAATAGATGATGTAGTTATTGTTCAATTTGTCTTCCTTTTTATGAAAGATTTTTGACTAATTAAGTGCTTAATTATTAGTCTCATATTAGATAACTAGTGTTAGATTATTAGGTGAATAGGGACCAAAAGATTGACTTTAGTTACTAGAAAAGTTAATTAATCAACATAATTGAATTAAAGTATGGCAAACTTCAATTCTTTGTGAGGGAAATCTACAAAAGGGTTTGTGGAATTGAACTTTTTGATCTTTATGCCTATTAATATAATATACTAAATAATGAAATAGTAATTTAGCTTTAAGATTTATAAGGCCTTGACCTAACCACGACTTTGTCCAAGTTTTTATAAAGATACCTTAAATATTCTTAGCATAATAATTTACTAAATTTAGTTAATCCATTAAAATTTAAAACCTTAAATATATCATAAGATTAGTAGAACCTTTACCTCATTACTTGTGTTTAAAATGAGCAGTTGATCAATTTAGTAGTTATTTAATTATTTAAATTAGCCTATCACTTCAATTTGGTGTCTTCTAGATAATCAATTACCTTTGGTCCTAGTATTTATAGTAGATCTCTATGTGAGACAATATCTAGACTTGATATCTACTATATTACTTGTTTAAGTGGTGCGCTTACCTTTGTTCTTAGATTAGGATTAGTGTAAGGATCCAACTAATAAGTGATAAATCCTTTGTTGATTCACTTAGGGGTCATTTGGTTCAGCTTTTCATTTCTATTTTCTATTTTCTATTTTCTATTTTTGTGTGTTTTCATTAGTGATAAATTCTCTGTTTTTTTAGGTTTCCATGCCATTTTTTTCAGTTTCTGTACTATATTAGGGTGTTATTTTTATTTAATTTTTATGCTATTTTTTAGATTTCCATGTTTAGAAAAACAAAAGCTAAAAACCAAATCCTAAAACAAAACTAAATATACTCTTAATTATCTCCTTATAATTCATGTTACACTCAAATACTACCAACTAAGCTACTCTAGAGATTAGGTCATAAATAGCAACAAAAAAAAAAGACAATATAATTATGATATAAGATAATATTAGTAGGCTTAAGTCTAAGAATTATTGTACAAACATTATAATGTGATAATCTATAAATGTACAAGTAATTCCCCAATTAAGATCCCCATAATTAGTTCATTTCAGTGGATTTATTATCTAATAAACATCAATATATTTGTTTAAGTATCTTTATACTTTAATTTATGAGACTGATTATGTTCTTTATAAGAAAGAGACATAAATGTGCTGATCATACCATTTCATCAATACTTTGTCTTAATGAAGCTCTAACTATAAATAATTTAGGAATAATATGAAAATTCAAGTTAGATTTCATAATTAGAATCCCATTATAATTTCTAATTATAAAATAATTATTATCGGGATTTTATATTTATTTTTAATTATTAAAATAATTAACAAAACATATAAAGATAAAAATGTTTTTATTGAATAAATTTACAATATCATACATATATTTACAATCAACCAATTGGCTACTAGAGAATAAGCTAACAATCTCCCATTTACTCTAAATCTAATCACCTATGTACCTGATATCATATTCATCCATCATGTCTCTTTTAAGTCAATCTCTTAGTGAGAGGATCTACCAAACTCTTTTAATGGGAACTTGCTCTAATGTGACGTCCTTCTGCTCATCTGTCTCCTAGATTAAATTAAACTTCTTGAGCACATGTTTAGATTATTAATGAAACGTTGGCCTCTTTACTTTTGTAATATCACCATTATTGTCACAGTGTAATACTCTAAGAATAATAATGCTTGAAATCACTCTAAGTTTAATGATGAACTCCTTGATCTAAAATACCTCCTTTGTTGCCTTAGAAAGTACAATATACTTAACCTTAGTTGTAGAATCTGAAATGATAGGCTATTTGAAACTCTTGTAACTAACCACACCACCGTTAAGAGTAAATATATGCCCTAATTGTAATATATTATCATCATAATCTAACTAGAAATTAGCACCTGAATAACTCTGAACTCTCGATTTAAATCCTTTATCGACTAGGAAAACATATTTAATTCTTCTCAAGTACTTTAAGATAATTTTAACAATCATCCAATAACCTTCACAATAATTGGCTTAATATGTACTTATTATGCTTAAAATATAAGAAACTTCTAGTCTTATATATAGCATCACACATATGACTGATCCAATAACCAAAGCATATGAAACATATTCCATTTTTCTCTCTTTTTATGTTTTATGAAACATAACTCTTAAATAGAGGAATTCCTTACAACATAGGTAAGAATCCCTCTTAGAATTCTTTATGCTAAATCTCTTTAACACTTTATCTATATCTGTTGATTGGAATAAACTAAACAACCTTTTTGACTTATCTCTATAGATATTTATTCACATAATGTTGGATGTTTCTCCCATATCCTTAAAGGAGAAGTTTTTAGAAAACCAAATCATTACATATTAGAATACAGGTATATTGGTTCCAATGAAAAATATGTCATCTATATATAGCACTAAGGAAATGACTACATTCCTACCAGCCTTCTTATACACATGTGGTTCATCTATATTTTGATAAAATCAAAATCTTTGATTTTCTCATCAAAATGAATGTTCCAAATCTACAACATTTGCTTAAGTGCATAAAAGGAATTTTGTAACTTACATACTCGATTAAGAAAACTTTTAGATTTAAAACCCTCGATTAGTGTCACATGTACATCCTCAAGCAAATTCTGATTGAGAAATGATGTTTTGACATCAATTTTTCAATTTCATGATTAGCATATATGATTTTATCTAATAAGATCCTTACAAACTTAAGCATTGCTATAAGTACAAAGCTTCATTAAAATAAACTATTTGCCTTTGTTTATATCCTTTTTCCATTAGCCTTGCGTTATATTTCTATGTATTACCATCCATGTCAATCTTTCTTTTAAAAACCTACTAGCACCAAATAAATACAATACGTTTAGGTGCATCAACAAAAGCCACACTTAGTTACTATATATGGATTTCATTTTAGATCTCATAACGTAATGTCATTTTTTAAAAAGCAATGTTTGATAATGCTTCTTTAAAATTCATAGGCTCATCACAAATGATACATCATCACTTCCCTTTTTAATCTATAGATCAAATCTAATAGGAGGATTATATATTTCATTAGTATGTAACAAATTATGTATCTTTTAAATAACTCTAATGTATCAACTTATGGTTTATGTTCTAGTTAGATGTGATTTTTTGGTTTTTAAACTTCTTTAAGCTTTTTCTCAATCCCACTACTTTTCATAAGAATAAATTCTCTTTATAGGAAGGTTACATATCTTGCAACAAACATCTTGTGGTTAAGAGGATAGTAAAATTGATATTCGATACTTTCCTTTGAATACCCCATAAATTTACACTTATCTAATTTAGCTTAAAGTATATTAGATATTATATGCTATACATGAGCATCGCATTCTTAATTATTTAGCCATAATGACTTTAGTCCACTACTAGTCCATATTGTTAGTAAGGAAAACATATGGTTTTTAGGTTATAATACTAGGTGTTTTTAACCTTTAAAAGTATGAATTTGTACCACTTATTATTTCTTTTTGTTAAGTTTTTAGGTTTATTCAGATTTGACCTTAAATAGCATCATTGTTGTTATGCTCATAACAGATTTTTATTCTCATAAAGTGACCTTAAATAGCATCATTTTACCCAATATATACTGCTAGTATAAGGAAAATTGAGAACAAAAGAACAACAGTGGTTATAAGTGGTGTTGTTGATTCCTGTACATGCACCATTATAAACTAAATATCAGAGATGTGAAAGAGTTTTTTATGAGACAAAAAGATGAACTCATCACTGTTTTTATGTTTTTTTAGGTCTAGAACCCTAGCTGCCACTTAAGGGACTATATATAGAGAAACTATAGAGAAAAAAAGGAGATTAAACATTATGTTTTTATGTTTTGTTTCTTTGGTTTTTTTTATGATTATTTTAGTAGTTAGGACTAGAAGGGGCTTCAAGTAAGGAGAAAGGTCAAGGAATCAACTGGGATAGACTGAATTTCAGTTGTATTTCATTTTGCTTCTTGTATTGACACCATATTATGTTTTCAATCAATGAATATGTATTTTTTTATTATATCCTAGTGTTTCTTGATGAATATATGGGTTAATTGTTTTAGCTAAGGCTAGAAAAGTATAAGGGTTATGATTGATTAACTTGAAAGATTTTTATCCAATTGAATTCTTAATTTTATCTTGCTTAGCTTAATCACCTAAGTTATATTTATAGGTAATTAAGGGATCCATAATCAATGAGTTTTAATTATTGGAAAATTAAATAGATGACACAAATAAATTTAACAATAAATCAAACTTTTGAATCTTTTGTGAAGATTCCTAGATCTAAAGACTTTAGTTTTAGGCTTCTTGAATTTTACTCCATTTATTCCAATTTTTGAGTGTGGATCAAATAAATAAGTTGAGTTCAAAAGAGAAAAAGGTTATCCTTTACCATGGGCAATATCTTGATTAAGTGAATGATATCCTAAATCATTTTAGCATTTAATTTCATAAGTTGATTAACCCACTGAAATCTAAAATCTTAGCTAGTTTCAGTTATTGAAAGAGTCTTAATTAGCTAATCAATGTTCAAATTATATTAATATTTTACCCTTTTTATTTAATTCTTAAATTCTCTACAAATTAACAATGGGATTGTTTAGATAATTAAATATTGGGTGACTTAGTACTTGCAATTAGGTCCTTGAGGAAATGATACTTGACACTTACCATTTATATTACTTATGAAAAAGGTATACTTACTTTTAATTGGTCTTAAAATATAAGAGTGAGTTATAAATGATTAAATATAGACCACAAAAAGTTTTTTTACAATGTTTCTAGGGAGCTATTTTTATAATATTAGGGATAAAATGATGATAATTATTTCAGACTTATTTTTTATTCCATTTATTTAGTTGTTTATTTATTTATTCATTTATTTGATTTTTATGTACTTAATTTCTTTTCTTTTTTTTGCTAGTTATATCTATTGTTAATTTCTTTTGTACGCAAACTCGTGGCCCAAAAGGTAAAGAACTTTCCATTGGACATTGAGATTGAGAAAGCAACTTGTACATTAAGAAAGAAGGCAAGGCTAGCTCAAGGCAGGAAAGCAGAAAAAGGGGATATCTTAGAAGAATAATTGGAGTTTGAATTGCATCCAATAAATATGGCATAATAAATTGAGAAGGGGGCCCACAAAGATGAATTTGACAAAGAGAAACAATAATAGACCTATTGTTAATATCATAAGGCCAATGGTCACTATAACTAATTTCAATATTCCCTATGGCATCATTTCAATGGTTAAAGCATCTCAGTTCAGTGAATTACCACTTAAAGATCCAAAAACTCATTTGGAGATGTTTATGGACATTTACGATTTATTCAACCAAAATGGTGTGTCAAAGGATGCAGTTAAACTGAGATTGTTCCCCTTGTCTATAGGGAAAAAGCTAGAGCATGGTTAACAACTCTACAGCTACGAACAATAACCTCATAAGAGGAGTTAATGAAGCTATTTTTGGCAATATTTTTCTACTTACAAAGATTAATAAACATGAATATGGAGGTCATTTCATTTACTTGGTGTGAGAATGAAAAGCTCTATTAAGCATGGAAGCGAATTTATGACGCTTGCAAAGAGCCCAAATCATGGTTTCTCTTATACCATCTACAAGGAGCTTTATAGATGTTGTCATAGGGGGACATCTTATGAGAGACACCAAACTAGGCTTATAAGAGTATTGAGGGGATTGTCATAAACAGTTTTTAATTCCATTTGAAGAGGCAACCTAGAAGGTCTCCTAAAGCACATGTGGTACATAATTCAATGTCATTGGCTACTTAGATAGATGTGTTAATTAATAAGTAACATAGTCTTATACAAATTGTAAAGGAAGGCTCAAGCTCAGCTATGCAAAACTTGGTCAAGTAAGGAACCTATTAGTAGAAGTGCAAGAGCAAGAGTAAGCACACTTTATAGGAAATTATACTAGGTAAGGCAAACCTTACTCAAGAACTAATAATTAGGGATAGAGGAACAACCGGAATTTTTCCTAAAGTAACAACCAATTAGGACAACCTTAACCTTGTAACACTTAGGGAACACCACCTCTAAGGTTTAAAGCTAATACATCATTACCACTAAAGAAATCTAATTTCAAAGATTTGTTGGATAAATATATATCTACATCTGAGATAAGGATGCAAAATCAAAAAGCCTTAATAAGAAATTTAGATAACTAGATGAGCCAGTTTGGCAATATTATAAAAGAGAGGACATCGGGTCATTGCCTAGAATAATTAAGACTAACTCATAAGAACAAACTAAAGCAATATCACTAAGGAGTGGTAAAGAGTTACAAGGAATTGAGGAGACTAAAGAAGTAATGTAGGTGATTGAAGATGCAATCGTTTAAAAGGTCAATGAGGAGATATAGAATGAGCCAATTATAAAAGAGGATTGTCTTGCATTATTTACATATCTAATCATCAATCAAATAAGTCCTAAAATACCCTATCCTAAAAAATTTAAAGGTAATCAATTAGATAAGAAGTTTTAGTAGGATTTTAAAAATCTTCAATAATTACACATTAATATCCCTTTTATAGAAGCATTAGATCATATGCCATCTTATGTCAAATTTCTTCAGTTTTATCCAACAAGAGAAAATTATAGGAGTGTGAAATTCTGAAATTAAATGAACAATGTTTAACCATTCTATTTAAGAAGTTACCACGAAATCTGAAAGATCTAGGGAATTTCACTATTTCTTACACTATTAGTAACTTAGTTATAGATAGAGCTTTGACGAATTTGGATGCTAGCATCAATCTATTGCCTTTTTCTATTTTTAGGAAATTAAGACTAGTAGAGCCAAAGCCAATGACAATTTCATTATAATTAGTAGATCTTTCAATCATATATCCTAGGAGAGTCATCGAAGATGTGCTTATTAAAGTTTACAAATTTATCTTTTCAGCAGATTTCTTGGTGTTGCATACGAAAGAGGATCGAGATATTCTTATCATCCTTGGGAGACCATCTATGGTAATGATGAGGACCATTATTATTGTTCATCAAGGGAAGCTCATCTTAATTCTTCAAGTTGAAAAAGTAGCTTTAATGTTTTCTTATGTGGGATAACAATCAATTAAGTGATCAAAATTTTGAGATTTTTTCGGTTAGGTGATCAAATGTTCAAAATTTTCAATTAAGTGATTGACATTCGAAAAGTTAACCAATTGAGTAAAAAAAAACTTGACGCCATTAGTCATTGACTCGATCTGGTACACTCCAACCTTTTTACCTCTTCTAGTTAATTGTTTAAATGTTAATCACTCAATTGAAAAGGTTTTTAATTTTAGCCACTTAACTGAAAAATGTGAAAAGGTTAAATTAATGACCTATTTTGAAAATTTTAATATAGATTCATCTCATAAATGAATATTTTTACATAATATTTATAAATATTCTTAAAGTATTT
>JAOXYD010026288.1:0-14363 GCA_028565735.1 Pinacopodium congolense | reverse complement strand
AATCAAAGCATATGCAAAGATATACACATAAGAACTTAGTCTTTGATTTAATCCGAAAAACAGGAGAATATAATGAAAAATCTGAGTTAGAAAACCCCCTATGATGATTTAGAAACTCAGATCATGCCAAGTTTGAAATCTGCAAGATACCAAGCTGAAATTGTTGACTTAGAGTTTAACGGCACCCTGCCACCCTACAACAGTACCCTCATAGGGTGCCATTATAGCCCGACTTCTGGAGGGTTAAACGGTCCCCTGTTCTTCAGCAACGGCACCCTCTTATGGTGCCATTAATGGACAGCAACAAGAGGTGTTCTTTGATGTTTTTTTCTCCAATCTTCATTATTAAGCTCCATTCTACAAATCAAACAATATAAGGCATCAATTCAACAATTAAACACTGAATTAAGGGTCATAATTCAACAAATTAACCATGAAAATCATATCAATTTGACCCCTATCAGTTATCTTTCCTTTAAGTCATACATATAGTAGGTCTTTTATTCTTATTTATATCGATATTTGGTATTGATATGAATAAACATCTTTAAGTGAAACATATTATTTTTTAATTATTACGGAGTATTTTTCCATATGCATTTCGATATTTCTTATAAAATAAAAATCTCAAACTCATGATTACTTTTCAATGTTCTATAATTGTTTTGAAATTTAATTTGGTACCAAATACATGCCATACATATTGATAATGGTGTAGAATATTTTGTCCTTAAATGATTTCCTTACAGCACTTGGCATTGACCATTAAATATCTTGTGTTGCTACTTTACACCAAAATGGATGAGCGGAATGCAAGCATTTCCACGTACTCAAGCTAACATGAGTATAACATTTTCATGGTTATTTACCTTTGAAATTTTAAGAGAAATGTGTTTTTACTGCTTCCAACCTTATTAACTTGATTCCTACTCCCACAAATGACAACAAAAACCCCTATAAAACTCTTTTTGGTAAGAAATTCAAATATTTGAGAGTTTTTTATTTGTACGTTATGTTCATAATAAAACTTATAATAAATTCTCTTCTTGATCCTTGGATATCCACATGGTAAGAAAGGTTCTAAGGTATATGATTTAAGAAAGGAAAAAAAAAATTAAAATGTAATTTTCTATGAAAACCATTTTCTTTTTCAATAACAAGCTTTTGAGATGGTTTAAATTTCAAATGATCTCATCTTACCATAAAGCTTTGAGCAAGCCTAATCATCCACCATTATAGAAACATAACTCCAAAAAGAAGCTCCTTCCTAAATAATTGACCAACCAAGCTATAAAACCTATATAAAACCACCTTATACTAGTATGATATATCAACAATATACAATAACAATACCAAACCATAATGTCATTGAAAAGTGTCTATAAAATTGACAAGCTATGATTATAAGTTATTGCCTTCTCTAGTTCCACCTCTCGAAGTTCCCTCACCAACAACCAATTTGGGTAAGGCCTATCCTCTTACACAAACTTTATCTTATTCTCATTTTACTTAGTTATTTTTCTTTCTTTCATAGTTGAACCAAAAATGTTCAAATAAGCTATCTAAAACTCAAGATGGAAACATGATATTTAATAAGAAATCAATATATTTAAACAAAACCAAATGTGCAGTCTTAAAGAGTGTCCACTAAGAAAAAAGGCTATTAACTTAAATTGGATACATAAGATTAAGTAAAAATAAAATAGATTAGCAGAGCACTTCAAAGCACTTTTAGTGGCAAAGGATTACACCCAAGTTAAGGGGATTGATTATTATGGTAACTTTGCACCTATGGCTAAAGTCACAACTTTATACATCCTTTCATCCCTATAAGTAACACATGATTAGTAGCTTCGCCAATTAGATGTGAACAATACCTTCCTACTTAGCTACTTAGAGGAAGGAATATATATATGTAATTAACTTAATAATTTGCAAAACATGGAGATAATTGGGTGTGTAAATTGCAAAATAGAATATATCCAATGCAAGTACTTGGTCTATTTATGCACAGTTCTTAGACACCACACTTTCAAGCTATGTATTATGTTCTAAGGTACATGAAATAAGCATTAAGTCAAGGGATATTATTATCCTCATCTAGTCCTTCACTACTTATTGCCTATAAAGATTCTAATTGAACTAGTTGTCTAAAAACTTGTAGGTTTACTACGGGATGTCTCAATATTTTCTTTGACACAATCCCATTTTTTGAAAATTAAAAGAAAGAAAATAATCTATAATATCTTGTTCTTCCATAAATACTCAATATCTTATTTTAAAGAATGCAATTAGTAAATTATTGTAGCTTTGATTTCTATTTGCATATTTATAAGTTCTAGTTTCGTAACCTAATGTCTTTAAAATGAGACAATCAAGTTGCACTTTAGATTATTGCCAACCCAATTTTTCATTAGTAGACAAAATATATCTAGATTGACTAGCATTTCATTTAAGATGAGCTACTCAATAAAAAATATGCACTAGTCATATTTCCTTCTCTATTAAAATGGCTAATTTATTTAACAAAGCCTTGAGACAAGCTATTTTTATTAGCCTCCTTAGGAAGTTGGACAATTTATATCACCATGCTCTAACTTGAGGGGGATTGTCAAGAATATTTAATTGATATGGTCAAATATTTTATTTGCATTTTACATATCAGGATCCATTTTCAGTCTTTGATTTCTTCACCATATATTTATTTCCTTATTTTACATATGATAACACTATATATATTATTAGATAACATATTGGTTATGTAACATTAGAAGTCTACATTAGGGGCTATAATGTTTATTAAGCTAAACATATAGAGCAGGTATTAGCAAGTGCGAATTGCATTAAAAGTGATGAACAAAAGACAAATAGGTATGAATCTATTTAACCAAACGAAGTTTTAATTTGAAATTTTGATCATAAAAATAAATTTGTTACTAATTTTTTGGTTTTTAAGTGCTAGAAAGATAAATTTATGCAATATGCGTAATAACATATAGTGCAGCCTAAAGAGGAAGTTAAAGCATGAAGAAAATGAGATGGTGTAGCAAGCATCGTACTAAAAATCAAGTGATGGAAGATCAAAGTAAATTTTAACAAGGTTGAATAGGTTTATGTTTATGATTTTATTTATAAATCTTGTCTTGATCTTTTTAATGTTTTTAGGAGCTCATCATTTGCATAATCAATTATATATTAGCTTTTTGCATATAATAATTAATAATCAAGAAAAATTTTGTGAAATTTTTTAAATAAAAACCTTTTATTCATTAACATGTTTTAGGTAGCCTTTTAAGTCTGTCTGAGTGACATTTACCTAAAAATAATGGTTTTAAGAAGTTTGAGAAAGTTTGAAAATTATTTGAAAAGTTTTTTAATTGCGTATTCTTTGAAAAAGTGTATAAATATTTATAGACCAAAACATATTTTGTTTTTTAGTTTAATTAAAAGTCTTATTAACTAAAATCACTTTGGGAAATTTTTGAAAGTTATTGGAGTCAAATGTTTATGAGAAAATTGGTTTTGGAAGTTTAGAATACTTTAAAAAGTTTGGAAGCTTTGAAAAGCTTGAAAAGTGCATAAATTTTTATATACCAAGATATATTTAGTTTTTTATTTTGATTAAAAGGTCTTGGTCCTTAAAAAATATCTTGGAGGAGTTTTTAAACTCGATTAAATTGGTTTTTATGGTTGGCTAGTAGGTATGTTTAGACATATTAATTGATCAATCTAGTGGAATGGCCCAATACACATATTGTCGACTAGATGTACACAGATTTCAGCCAATGCATACCGAAAATGAGTAACACCTAGTTTTTTTTTCTTATTTCTAATGGCATTTTATACCAGATTAAGTGTTTTAATGAGTTTTAAGTTGGTAACTCTATAAATACCTATCATAAATGTTATTAAGGAAGTTTATGAGCCTTGAGAATTCATGAGAAATGATTTGATCATTCCTGAGAATTTAAATAAAGTTTTTTATGTTTTTGTGAAAGTTGATGTGTTTTCCAATTGTAATTCAAGTGAAATTAATTTATGTTGCATTATAAAGCTGTCAAGATGTTTATAAAGTGTATGCTTCATATTGATTAGGCTTTTGGTTCATTGGTGATTTAAGAGAAAGACTTGTGAATTTTAGAACAGTATTTAGGGCTGTCATGAATTGTTTTTGAAAGGTTAAAGCATTGGTTGCGTCCACTGTATTCTTATAAACCCTTTGAGCATTGCTTTGATCAATCAAGATATTGAGTTAGTGTATGCTTAAATTTCAGCTTGATTATTGAGGTTAATTTTGAAATTGTTGAAGCGTTACACTTTACCCTAAAGTAAGATCTTGTTGGGTTACTCTTCACCTTTATAAAGTAAGATTATGATTTATTACTCTTCACCTTAAGGAAGATTTTTAAAGATTCCTATTCACTTAATAAGAAGATTATTTGTAAGGGTTCTTCTTCACCTTAAAAAGATTTTCCAACAAATAGGTGGAGAGTGTATGTCTAAAAGTTGTAGTCAAACCATTATAAAAATTAATTTGCAATTTTTATCCCTACATTCTTTACTTTATGCAATATTAAGCTTATGATTGAATTTAAATCTCATTGAATTATATTAACATTATCATCATCATCATTCTAGGTTTAATTGTTTTTAGGGATTGCATCCTTCATAAAAATCAATTTAGGTTTTAAGTTTAGAATTTTTAAGTCACCTAAATCTTCCCTTCCTCTTTAGTGTCATTATGGCTAAAAATTAACAATACAACTTGCCTTACTTTTTTCATATGAATTTCTAATGACTTATGAGAAAAGGTCAATATGGCACATTAGGATGCATTAAGTTTTTCATTTAGTTAAGAGAGGCAATTACCATTCTTTGATGGAAATAATTGATAGGGATGTAAGATATTGTGTTATAGTATGTGATTTCATGTTTTTTATCCTATTTTAAGATAAAGTGATCAATTTGTGATTAATTTATGTTGAATGATAGGTTGGATATACTAACACAAATTATGGACTAAAAGGCAAAGTTTGGAGAAAAATTAGAGCAAATTAGAGTAAAGGAGCTCCTAAAAGAGACCTAAATGGCAGCTACAGCAAGAGTACAATGATGTTGTCTAGATCAGGCAAAACCATCGTTTAACTCATTTTCTAGGAAGCTAAATGGTGATCAGTTCAAGGGCCATTTAGCTCTCTATTTAACCACTGTTTAGCGTTTAGGAAACATGAAAATAGGGTCAAATCAGACATTTCTATATCCAATCATCGGCCACCCTAATTTTTGGCACAGTTAAAGATTAAAAAGGTTTATTTTCATGAGATTTCATACCCTACTTGGCAATCACACCTTTTTCTTCATATTTTCCTTTTTTTAGTGCTTTGAGCCTTCCTTTTAAGTTGTAGTCACTATTAAGCTTATTGTTTATGTTCTAGATAGCTTAAACTTTATGTTCATCTTTTTTTTTATTATTCTCTTTAGCTATTGTTTTATGGTTATTTTAGTTTTTTTATGTTTTTACATTTGGTTTATGTTGGATAATGTATGAACTTGAGATTTTAGTTGAATAGATTGTTTTACTTTCAATTCTAGCTTTCATACTAATGATTTTAATATGCTTTCTTTTTATTTACCTTCTATTTTAGTTGATTTCCCTATGTTAAGCTAGGTTTCTTTTAGGTAGGAAGATACTGAAGGGATAATGGCTTCATAACTGTGACAAGTGAATTAAATTTCATTAGACATTATGTTTTAGTTTAAGATTGAATTGGAATTCTACTTAAATGATGTGGATTAGGAGTTGTTCTTTAAGTTTGGCCATCATATTAGTGATTTCTAGTTCAACTGCTTTGTATACACTTTTAATTCATAATTGTCATTAGAAAATATCATAAGTAGCAATATGTTAATTGATTTCAGATGTGAAACTTAATCATCTTAGCCTAGACTGAGCTTGTGTAATTATGGCCTAGGTTAGTCATTCCCTAGTGCTTAATGCTATTGCACTATTAAATCTAGAGAGTTTACTCTAAATTATCGTGTAATTATGGGTAAATTTTCTATAGCATAGTATTTATCTAAATTTAGACGAACTTAAGATGTAAGAGCTTATTTGTATCTATAGGCTAACATCTTAGGCAAAACACAATTTTTATATTTTCGATGATTGACTGTAAGTCTTGAATCTTGGAAATATCTTCTACCCTACTTTCTTTTATTGTTATCTGTTTCATTCTATTTTATGTTCTTGTTTATTTTATTTGATTTTGTTAGTTTTCCTTTTTTATTTGTTTTAATTTCACAAAACAATTATGGGTTTTTATTTCTTTTTATTTTTCTTTTGTGCAACAGTAGAGAAATCACTTTAACTCACCCTAACTCTTTATGATTCAACCCTAACTCACCTTACTACATAATTAGGTAATGTTAATAATTTATTATTTAATAGTTTGCGACGAGCTACCATTGATTTTTTTATATTAGAAAATTATGATGAAATTTTTCTTAATGGGTGAAATTTTGGATTTATGGTAAATTATTTTTAATTCTCCTTTTATTATCATTAAAGTAGTTAATGGGTGAAAATTTCATAGGACCCAAGAGGATGGAATGTTAGTGATAAGGAATTTGTTTCTTTAAATAGCAATGCTAGGCATATTTTATGTTATACATTAGATGGAAACTTTTTCAATAAATTTTTATGTGTAAATTCGCTAATGATACTTGATATAGATTAGAGATTATTCATGAAGGTGTCGATCGAGTTCAAGAAGTGGAGAGAGTGAGCATTTGGAATAGGAGGTAGCTTTTATGTGCTTAATGTCCAATGATGATGAGGAGCTTTCTTGCTCAAGCTCTTATAGTGATGATGATAAGGTACCACTTTACTCAAAATCTTCAAAAAATGACGATGATGATTATGATGATAAATTTTCATATAATAAACTAGTTGATTTCCTTAATATCATTAGCATGAAAAGGAAGAAAATTTTATCTAAGCATAATGAAATCTTAAAGTTTTTAGAAGAATGTATGTTAGTAAAATGAAAATTTGAAGTGTTATTTACATGAAATGGTAGATTTTATGAGTGTAGCTATTTCCAAGCATGACGACTATAAATTGATGAATGAAAATGAGGCATTGAAGAAGGACATTAATTATCTAAAGTGATAGGTTTGCATTAGATTATTTTTGCTTAATTATTAACCGTGTCATTTTTAGTGTTTAGGATGGTAATGATGTGTTTACAACTTAGAATTATGTTCTTTGATGTTATTATTTTTAAGTGTAAGTTTTGATGTCGGGGATAAATTGGATCTTATTTATGTGGATGATTAATGTGGATTCATTTGAAGTTATGATAGGGACCAAAAGAGGAGAAGAATAAGAGAAATTTAAGGAAGTAAAAGGCTACAATTGTGGGATAGAAAGTGGTGGACCTCTTATGCTCCCACAGTTGTGGGATGTTAATTTTAAAAGATCACATATGTCTCACATTTTTGGGGGTTCTTAAGGTTTTTTTAGACATAAGATGGGTAGGAAACCATAACAGGCATCAAGGAATATTAGGGAACATACTAAAAGAGGAAAAGAACATGTTTTAGTGGTAGTTAATAAGGGAAAAGAAGATCAACTAAGGTGTTCATTAAGTTTAACCCAATTTCCAAATTGCCTCCACTAAGGCTGGAAGAGAAGAATCATCAAGCTTTATCTAGTTTTTCTTTCTTTTCTATTCTAAATTTATGTATGATGAATCTAATTATGGGGATATTTATTTACACTATAAATAGCTAAAATTTCTATTAGGAATTATTCTTGAAATATTTTTTTGAACTTTTAACTTATTGATTCAATGTAATGTATTTGTGATGTTTATTGTACTTGTTCCTTGATTCAAATTGAGAGATCATATTGGGACATTAATGTTAGGTTTTACAATGAGAGTTGATACCCTATTAGACTCATAAACATCAAGCTCTTAATTAATTGAAGAGCAATCACAATTACTTGATTAATTACCTATAATATTCTTCAGAACTAATTAGATAATTAGGAAGGGTTTTGACAGATTGACATATTTCAATTTAATTCCTAGCTAATTCAATTAGGAACACTTGGTTAGATCTTAAGAGAGGGTAATAAAATTACATAATATCTTAGGTTAAACACAATTGAATCAATACAATACAACAAAGTGCAACTCAAGTAATTATGTGACAAATCTTAATCCATGTAGGACAATATTAGTTCTACTAAAAAAGTATAATTTGTATACTTTCAGTATAGCATTAAAACTAGTAATAAGCATAAAGGAATCATTGCAAAAATTTAATCCAAGGGAGTGAAAAGTTGAATAATATGTTAGGTGCCCAAAAAGCATCAAGTGATAAGTATAGGATTAGTTTTACCTAAGGGAGTACACCATCCAATGGAAAAATAGTATTTTTGAAAGAAAAGTCTTAAATGATGAACACATACCTAGGCCTCTATATGAACACAATACATCATCCGCTAGGTCACCTCTCAAAGAAAATTCTATGCTTTTATATATGATACTAAACCTAGACCTAGGAAGCAGGTAATAAAGATAAAAAGAGGCATAATTTTAATGCAAGGAAACAACATGAATTTCATACATCTAGATATCACTCTTATTCATTTAGATATCATGTTATACATAATGACATTATATATACTCATACTTCCTATATGTAACATCATTCATTTAGTCTCATACCAGAAAAAATGGTATGATATATGCTTACACTCCTTATATGCATAAACATAGCCATAGGAACTAATAATCTCAAATTCCCACATCTATGCCTCATATAAGACAAAATGGCATAATTCATTTTTATACTCCATAAATACCTAGATTTAACCATGATTATACATATATATCATAATTCATATATATGATACTAAACCTAGACTTAGGAGGCAAGGTCATAAATGTAAGAAGAGGCATAATTTTTATGTAAGGACACAATATGGATTTCATACATTTAGACCTCACTCTCATTCATTTAGATCTCATCTTAAACATAATGGCATTATGCATGCTCATACTTCCTATATGCAACCTCATTCATTTAGGTCCCATGCTATAAAAAATGGTATGATACATGCTTACACTCCTTATATGCATAAACACATCCATAGGAACAAACAATCTCAAATGCCCACATCTAGGCCTCACATAACACAAAATGGAATAATTAATTTTTATACTCCATAAAAACCTAGATATAACCATAAATATACAAATCTAAGGTCTCATCATTAACTTTTGAGAGCATACTTAAAAGAAGAAGTTAGAATGCATATGAGGATAAAAACTATAAGAATGATTATCATTCATACAATGCATAATTGACATGCTATTTTGTGGTAATTTTAGTCATATTAAAAATTTTTACTTTGCTAAACAAATATTTTTATTTAAAAAACCTTCTAGATTTTAGGATAAGAAAGGTTTAGGAGCTAACTTTAAGGACATATTATTTGTATGGGTACAAAAAGTACATTTATTTTCTTTGTCCTATAAATCAATATTAAGTGGGATCAAATCAATATAAGCAATTGGTATCACCTCACCTCCATCAATATCAAATGAGGATTTACGAATGGTATGTACAACAATTTCAACATTATAATCATATAATCCAAACAAGTATATTTTTTTAACCAAGTGAGGAAGAGAATAAGGTAAAAAAAATTGAGGTATATAAATAAGGTAGACAATTGTATTTATATTGATCTCATTTGCAAATATTGACTTTGACTTATATATTTTGAGTAGAAAGATTTGTTGCATGTGTTTAGAGGAGTTATTGAATGCTATCACACAAGTAAAATAGATTGATCTTTTGAAATTTCTTGTATAGGAGGAGTTGTAATTTAAATGTTTTTTTGTTATTTAAATGTTATTTATTCTTTTTATCATTGTGTTTATCATTGCTTTTTATCATTGCATTGATGGTAAGTTTTTCAAGATCAGGAGAAAATTAAAAATAATTAATAGTACGTCTCTTTGAAAATCATGTAAAAATGTGTATGTTTTTTGAGAATCTTATGAATTCTTTAATAAAAATTGGTGAACTCTCTTATAGAAATTGGTATCTATTCAATTCCTTAATAACTTTTTGATGATGTTAAAAAGGGGAGAGATAGGTGATATTAGAATTTAAACATTTCATGATGCATGTATTAAAGGGGAGTAATATACTTTGCTTTTGATATGTGTTTTATGTTTTATGTTTCCTTAAGATCACATGTTTCTCATCATTAAAAATGGGGGATATTGTTAAATTAAAAGATGTTCCAACTTATAGTTTGATGATGAAAAACTAAACGAAAACTCTGAATGCAATGAGAATTAACATAACTAAGATGAAATAAAAACAACAAAAAGGACAAACACTAAGCAAAAGACAATGAACTAATAACAATAACAAAGAAATGGGCCGAAGGTATTGTCAAAATTCCAGGACAATCATTGATCCTCGAATATAGATAAAAGGTACTCTAGCCAAAGTGCTAAACTATAAATTCGAACAAGCTCTCAAACCCTTAATTCCTCTAACTTAGGTAAACTCTAGAAATACATCTATATTCATTATAACCTAGAATAAGCTCTCTAGATTTAATAGTAAAGACGTTACTAAGGAACAACTAACTTAGGCCACTAATACGTAAGCTCGAAAAGTGTAACCTAAAGGTATGGGACCCTAAACTATCAAAGATAACTAACTTATTGCTACTTTTTGAAAATCGCCAAAGACAATTACGTATCACATGCTCAATCCTAGAATTTAAATTAGGAAATTACCTAAAGGGTGATCAAGCCTAGAGGTAACTCCTAATTTATGTCATTAAGCCAAAGTCCCAAACCATCCTAGCCTAAAAGTACTAATCAATTTACAGAAAACTCCATTCTCACAATTAATTACCCCTTCATCCTTCCTATACCTTCAAGCCCTTGGGAAACTAGCCACACATATTTAAATTAACCAAAATAAGATCAAATGAACATAAACCATACTTAATTAAATAAAACTAAGGTTGGAAAATTCATAACATCAAAGGAGAAACACAATTTAACAATTAATCTAACATAAAATCCAATTAATTATACTATTATTCAATTAACTAAAACATAATTTAACAAAACTCAAACTAACACTCTAAACAAAAATTTTGGCACATAAAAATTAAATTAAACAAAAGTCATCTAGAATGAATGAAAATCCATAAAATAAAACTTAACACAAATTAGTACTTGATAAACTTGATAACATAAAAATCAAATTTTATTACCTAAGAAAGCCTTAAACTATTAAACTAAATGTCAATACATTAAAAAATATGAGCATATAACATTTGAAAATAAAAAGAAATGGATAATTCTAAAGCTAAAATGCAAATAAATTAAAGGAACAATGGCAAACAAATGAAAGTCCAAGGAGACTCCTTTATACGTGTTCTTAGTGTCTCTCTTAGGAAAAATTTATGCTAACACGTTGAAGCCTCCAAGGAAAGCTTTCTCCTTTTTCCAATATGTTTTTGTCGTCGCCCCAGGAAAAGCTTTTTTACAAGCTCCACTCACTTGTTAATTTATATGTTACCATCTTTGTGAGTGGAGAACTCCCCCTCCTCCTAAAAAATGATGTTGCTCCCTTTTTTAACAGCTTTTGTAAAAGCTTTATTTATTTTTTGTCTTCTTCTCACCTAGGGCTTTGTTTCCTCTCCCAATTAAAAGCCTCATTTTGTTTTCTTTTTTTAAAACCCATTTTTGCTCTCTCCTAGAAGGCTTTTTAAATCATTTCTTTTTGTTGCTCTTTTTCTAAAGCTTTTGTGGCCCACTCCTCAAATATCATCTTACTCCTTTCCTTAAAGCCAAAAAAATTTGTCGTCATTTTAAGAGATTTTTGTTGCTTTGTTTTAAAAGATTTTAAAGCTTTTATGTCCCACCTTAAAACATCGTTTTGCAAAACTTTTTTTTCTTTGTTCTAATATTGATATAACTTTCAACTTTTTTCTCTAATTCTCTTTCAAACTTCATGCTTTTATCTTATATTTGTATTCTATTATCAAATTTACATGAAAATTTCAAAGGAACACAAATTAAGTATTTAAACACGAAAATAGGATTCAAATGGCTTTAAAATGAATATAAAAATTCAATATATTTCAATCCTATCAAATAACTCCACACTTAATCTATTTCTTGTCCTCAAGCAATTCAAACATAACCATTACATTTTATCAATTTATTTTCAAAGAAACTAAGTGCATGTCATCTTTCAAACTTCAGCAAACTTAAGTATTAAGCTACTAAACCCATCATAATTGATTTTCATCAATACACAAAAATAAAGTCAAATGAAGACACCATTGATCAAAGGTAAGCATAAAACCAAGATAGATGTTTTGCACAACATTCACTCATTTCACTCAAGTGTTTAGTATTTAGTGATTTTCTTTAGCCTCCCTCTAAAACACTATACTACTATAGGCTTACAAATACATCAATTATCTTCCACCTAGATCACATGCTATCATAGATCAAAAGGAATTTGATTTAAGGTTGTAATGGGGTTTGTGTTCAAGTTAGGCATAAAGGTTGAGGAGTTTCTCACAAGTATTCATGAAGTACTAAGTGCAGAGGAACAACCAAATAGAAATTCTAAGATATACATATTGCTACAACAGACTACTCATTACTTATTACTGCTACTTTATTTTATTATTTTTCTTTTTCTTTTCTCTTTTTTCTTTTTTTTTCTTTTTTTCTCATCTAAATGACACTCCAAAAAAGAGAAGACACTATTAAAATATATATATATATATAACATGAATAGAGAACCATCTTAAATTGTTGGGTTTGTTATGGCACTAAGAGGGGGTTGAATTAGAGTTTAGAAATTCTTATATAAATCTAATAAATAATGAATGCAGTAGTTTAAGCAATTTCACCTAATCAGATAAGATGTAATAATACAAGTGCAGAAAAATAAAAGAGTAGAGAAAGAAAGAGGTATACCGTGATTTATTCTGGTTCGGAGCTATTCACTTACTCCTAATCCAATCCCCAAAATTACTATTGAAATTTAATTCTTATTGTACTTCCAATAAGAATACAATGATTGAAACAATCCCTTTTATAGGTTAAAGGAGAAACTTTCACTCACTTCTTTTTCCTAGGCTCAAGAATAACCTCTCAAGTTCTCACGACAATAATACACCGAAAATTTCCTCAACTTAATTTCACTTGGTGAATAAAAAGAGACTTTTTAATAGAGCGATCCACAAAAGAAAAACATGTAAAGAGCCTTCACACAAAATCAAAACTTAAGAGTAAAAGATTAATAATCAAAAAGGGATTCACATGAACACTTGATAGAATAATGAGTAGAAGACTTCCAAACGATAAACCTCAACAAACCTTTTGTAAGACCCTTTAAAAACTCTCGTGTATGCTTGCTTTTTCAATGTAAAAAGACCTCTCTTACACAAGAAAATAACACACTATTTATATTTGACTCTTTTTACTTATCCATTGGACATTAGTATTATTACCATTGTGTCCAACAGGTAAAAAGAAATGTTCTAACAATTATGGATTTTGTCTGTTATACAATCTCGCAAGACATCTGTTTATCCACAACATTCACTATATCTTGTCAACTGATGTGATGGTTTGGTTGATCGATAGACCTTCGTCTTGTCATTCGGTCAATAGTCTCAAGTCATTCAGTCGACCGATAGATCTTCTTCTATCATTCGGTCGATCAACCGACCTAAAACTAAAACTTGAATGAGACGTGCATTCTAGATCAACATAATTCTTTTCCTAAAGTCATATTAATCCTCCTATACCTTCCAAACATCAAGAGGAACAAATATCAAACAAACAAGCCTCTTAATTATGTACCTATATGCATGTTCTAAGAACGTATGTATGAATGTTCAATTTATAGGCGTATGTATGAATGTTCAATTTATAGGCCTCTTAATAAAGCACCAAAATAAAACCAAGTAAGATTTACATTTAAACATATTTCAGCTTATTTTTTCAATCTTGAATCTTCATGTGGTTCTTCATTTCCAAACTTTAAGATTCTTCGATTGATTGTCTTGAACTTTATCCAATCTATCTTTCAAACATAGGAAGAAAAGAAAAAAAACACAAAAAAAAGAACAAAAAAAAAGGAAACATACAAAACAGGAAAAAGCAGCAGCCCAGCGGTCAGCCCAGAAGCCCAGGAGCGCTGCAAGCCCACGTAACAGCTGCTCCAGCCCGTCCCCAGTAGCCTTGCCCAGAAGCTTGCGCAGCCCAGCCCGCTCAGCGCTCCAG
>JAOXYD010026277.1:0-14364 GCA_028565735.1 Pinacopodium congolense | reverse complement strand
AAATTTAGGATTAGGCTTCCTAAGCTTTAAGCCTATTACCTAAGTCTGAAGCATAACCAAACTTTAGGATATGACCAGTAGAGATGAGCCTGTGTTTTACCTATAGCGTTGTCTTCGTTTAGAGAAGATACCCTAGATTAAGTGTTACAGATCCATCAATTAAATCATTAACAACCAAAGCTTAACAGAATAATTTAGGAAAAGCAACCTTAAATTATTTTATAGTAGATTGAAAGCTTTTTAGATTTTAGTTTTCTTATAGTATTTGTTTTATAAATCATAAAATTAAGTGTTCTCTAAATAATTGCAATTTGATTAACCTAGTACTTACAATCACATACACACTTCCTTGTGGGATCGATACTCGGAGTCTTAAAAACACTCCACCATATTACTTGTTATTATTGGTGCACTTGCTAAATAGTTGATTTCGAATTAATTATGAATTTGTGTGTTAAAAGATAGATTAATTTGAGCTAATTTTGTATGTAAAACTGACCGCAATCATCTATCTTAGCTCTATCAACATCAATACCTTTGATACAAAACAACATGTCCTAAAACTATCCCTTTTAAACCATGAAATGGCATTTTTTCAAATGAAGAACAAGGCTAGTTTCTTAACATCTCTTAAATACCAAAATAAGGTGATATAGACACATATCAAAGGAATCCCCATGCACAGTGAAATCTGCTATAAAGACTTCCATGATTTTATGTAGGTAATTAGAAAAGATATTATGTACCTATAAAATGTGATGGGGGTATTGCATAAGCCAAATGATGTCCATCGATAGCCAAGGGATCCATATAGGCAAGTGAAGGTCATTTTCTTTTGGTCTTATAGACAAATGGCCACTTGAATATAACCTAAATAACCATCGAGAAAACAATAATAACATGACCAGTTAGAAATTCTCTCTAATTATTGAATTGAGTTTCTAGTAGTCCATATAAACTCTTCATCCATTATGCACTTGAGTAGGAACCATTTCTCCGCTTTTGCTTGCCTTTATTATAATGCTTAACTTCTTGGAGCAACTTGTAAAGGACTTACCCCTTACTATTTGACATAGGATATATGACACCCGTATCGAGTAACTTCTCCATCTCTTTCTTTAACACCGCTATCATCGGTGGGTTGGGTCACATTTATACTTTTCAAATTGGCATAGCTCCTTCCTTTAGAAATATCTTATGCATACATAAAGAAGGAAAAATACCTTTAATATCTATGACTATCCACCTTAACGACGTCTTATACTCCTGCAACACTCTTATGAGATTTTCTTCCTTCACCTCAAAAAGGTTACTCTTTATGATCACGAGAAGGGTTTTACTGAATTCCAAATAGACACACTTGAGGTGATATGATAAGGCCTTTAACTCCTTTTCCCATGCTTGCCCCACAAAAGGTAAAAGGCAATTAGTACAAACTAGTAATTCTAAAAAGCGAGGTGCATACGTGTCAAAACACTAAGGACATGTCTCAAGGGCCCTAATCACTTCCTTTACATCCTCTCCAAGCTCAAAATTGTCTTACCAATAGTCATACATCTCTTTCTCCATCGGGGTCATCAAGGCTACCTCTATGGGATCAGCGGCAGAAATAAAAAGAATATCCAAATTAGCTACTGACTCACAATCTGATGGATAATACAAAGCATTAAAGATGTTGAAGTAGATAACCTCTCCACTAAACTCCATAGTCAACACCCTGTTATGGATATAAATTTTCATCCAAGACATCTTTGAGAATAGTTACCCTAATAAAATCATCAATAAACTTGAAGAGTCCTCATCTTGCATATTCAATATGTTAAAATATAAAGGAAAATAAGTTCATTTACCTACATCAAATCATCTTTAATAACCTCCTCAAGATAAGTGTTAGACTAATCAGTTTATTGTATAACAATACATGTATCATTTGAGGAACCAAGATCTGGAGTTTTAACGATAGAAAGTGGCATATTATTGATTAAAGTTCTAAAATCTAGCATTTGTCTCTCATACCTCCTGTTAACAATCTTACAAATAATGGTAAAAAAACTTGGATCCTTGCACTTAAGGGAAGATTCCATTATAACATTACTGATATGTTACCCTCATACTGACCTTCTCATCACCCTCTACTTTCCACTAGTTAGTTCACAACTCCTTCAAAACATTGGCGTATTGTAAAACTTTCTTGATTTCTTAAAAAAATATATATTCCCATCCACTTTGTCGAATACCTCTAATACCTTTTTCTCCTTCTCTTACTACATGTTCTTGACTAGCATACTAGGAAATCCAACAAATAATTGGTTAGTGACAACAGGGTTTAAGGAACTTACTGGACAAGAATTGTCCTCCTCCTTCTTTACTGTCACTGTTTCCTCCTCGTCTCCTTTATTTGCTTTTATCCTTAGTGGACCTTCTATCTCCTTATCACTTCTCAAGGTAATGGCATAAGCATCTTTGCTTAAATTCTTCTTTAGCTGACCAAGCAATTTTGTCGAATAAACAATTATTCATTCGTAGCAATCCCACATAAAAATAAAGAATTAACAATTTTTCACTTATCTTGTGATTTGTCTAGCTATTTTAGAGTTTTTTTAATCCAGTGAGTAAATCAAAATGTCACTCTTTAGTCGCATATACCTAGGTAAAAAGAAATCCCTTTAACTTGAGTTGTTCTGTGATCCATCAACTGTGGGTTATGCATGGTGCCGTTAATGGCCCAGATTTGTGTCCTTATTTGATATTTTTATACATTTCTCCAAATATTTACATCAACCTACAAAGTAAGCATTTCTAAACATTAATTAAACAATTGAGCACTGAAATAAGGGTAAATTGACATCAATTAACATTTAAAAATACTATGAATTTGATCCTTAACAACTCCCCCATACTTAAGTTTTTGCTTGTCCTTAAGCAAATCAATCCTTCAACTTTCGCAAACTAGTATATCATTGTAGGAAAATTAATCTAGGATTAACAACATTATTATGGAAAATGCCTTCTTCATCTTTCAAAAGTATTGATCCATTATATAATCAATTAATCATATTGTTGATTTTGTAAACCAAACTGCTAGTTTTATGCTCAAAATTGTAAATATACGGATCGTACTTGTAGTAAAGAGTGGATATCAATCCCACAAGGATTGAGTTTAGTCACCCCTTAATTTAGGTTTTACTTTGTTTAAGAAATAATTTAAGATATTAATAAACCATAACTTGTGATAACAGCCAATTGAGACAAAGTGCAGGAATTTAATAACTAAGGTTTAAGATTAAGAGTCGTTCTACCCCTATTTGGCTTCCCTCTTCACTTAATGATCCAATTTTGTTCGACCCAAGACTTTTTAATGCTTAGTTAACCTATATCAAGGTGCAATTAACTGTCCCTAGCTAAATAGATTGTGATTAATTATGCTATCTCAAGCCTTACTAACCTTTCCTAACCATTTAACTAGAAATTAAGCTATCTTATAGGTAATTTTCAACAAATAGCCAAGATCTCTCTTTAACTACTTGCAAAAACCTAAAAATGCATAGGACTATTGGGAGCCAACTCTTATTGTACTACCCAACTCACCCTCTCGGTCTATTGCAAGTCTAGCCAACTTACCCTCTCGACCTATTATAAGGTTTAAGCTTAATATATATCACAAACATCCATTCAATGAATCAAAAAGCAAGAGTTACACAAAATGGATCAAGAACGACTCCTATAAAGTATTTAGCTCCTCATAAAAACAACAAATCCATCAACAATCCTGTTTCCTATACAAAAAAGTAGTAAAAAGGGTAAAGAATAAACTAGAAAAAGCCTTAAAGCTCTTCTCTTCACTTCTAGAATGCTGGAAAATATGGGTGTTAATGTGTCTTGATGATTTCCAAGGTTGATTGAGTTGCCTCCTTTTTGTAGCCATCAAAAACCTATTCCTTGCCTCTTCTTAGATGTTGCCTAATGAATGTTGGAGGCTCTTAGTGTTTTAAGCCCTTATATATTTCAAAAGTAGGTTAAAGATACTTAAAATCCCACGTTTGACTTGTCCAGGTATCAAACCCGCTATCACAATTGTGACCGAGTCACGATCATGACAGAGGGCTCATGAACAGTGATGGTCACGATCATGACTAGGTAACAATTATGACCTAATTCCTGCAACTTTGAAGACCCTTCACTCTTTTGGCCATAACTTCCTCTCCGAACCTCCAATTCACATAAAATTTGAACTGGAGACTCCTAACATCTTGATCTTCTTCTCCATCATTTTTCATGACCTTTTGAGCTATAAACATCTCCAAATAAGCCATAAAATTTACCTAAAAAATACTTGAATCTAACATCGTAACACCTGCAAAATCAACCAACAATATGCACCAAACTATTCCTCAAATAAGTTCAAAATCCACCCTTGAACATTAAAAAAAATAATGAAACATTTAAACACTTCAATGATGATGCAAAGCTGCAAAAGATGAAATAAACTAATGCTAAAACACACAAAGAAACACTTAAAACACCTAAGAACCACCTAGAAACATAACCTAAAAACACACTTATCACATAAAAATTTGCAAATGCATTTAAATAATTTCATCCTTTTTCAACCTTTAACCTAAATAACAGAAATAGATTCCACACGTAAAAGGAAAATATAATGAGTATAATGCATCAACTTTCAAAACACTTTCACATTCTTTATTTACTAATTTATTTAGCTAACTAATTAATTAAATATGTGAGCAACTTGGTTGAGAAGTAACTCATTGTGTTTTACATAAAGGTTAACATTTTGTCGTGAACAACCTTTGGTTACTTAATTGAGTTACATCGAATCAACTGTTAATAAGCTCCACTCATAATTTTAACATTATACATAATATATATATATATTGTTGGCTTCTTTTTCTCTTTTTATTTTACTTTAGTTTTCTCTTTTTCTTTATTGGTTCTCTTTTTTTATATATACATATATGTATAAGATTAGAAATCAGCGAAGTGAATTCTGCTCACTTATTTAATTAACTAAATTATCTATGTATTCATTTATTCACATGATAAAAATGTTTTAAAAGAAGTCACAAAATTATTCAGTAAATTTGATCTCATATATGGAATATCATTCTATTCATCGGATATCCGTTATCCAAATTATGGAATGATTTAAAAGTACTTAGTCATTAATAATCACAATTGATCACATCACATTTAAAATTGCTAAAACAATTAAATTCAAAAGATAACATGGACAATAATAAGCATTAAAAAATTCACAAATTATAGACTGGTAAAAGAAAATCGATAAATTGATATACTATCAGAAAATAAATATTCAAGTGTGATCAACTAACATATCCTTCCCCCACACTTAAATTGATCATTGTCCATAGTGTTCATAAATGAACAAATAACCATAAAATGTGACAGAAAGGAAATGAATACACCTGGACTATTTGAATTGCAACTATTTGAAAATGAAGGACAAAATATCAAAGCACTTGAAAAAAAAACACAAAAAAACAACAATAAACAAACCAAAACACACTTAAAAGAAAACACACCAAAAGCATGCAAAAAATCAACCGTTTTGTTGAAAGCACATGAAGTCCTACTTCTATGGTTAGGTTGCCTCGCAACAAGCACTTCTTTATGGTCATTTAGATGGACCTTTGCATTAGGGAATTTTCAACCTAAGCTTTCGTCCAACACCTAACTTCTCATCCTCATTCTTTGTATAATGATAAACCAATTTCAGAAGGTTTTTATACCAATCAGGAAGGTCCTGAGTTCAAAATGACTATCTTGAATAAAGCATGATGGAAAAAATGTAAGGCATACAACTTCCACTCGTGAATAAAAAGCTGTAACACCTATGAAATCTATATTCTCAAATGCTACCTTCAACTCCTCCAAGCCCTTAATTTCCACAACATGTTCACCTAATTCAATTGTAGGCTCCTAACGAAATACGTTATCAATTATGCACTCAATAGCTTGATTATCCCTTTCAAATTCAACGGCTTCCAATTCAATATCACCTAAAGTTAGATAAGCACACCACTATTTGTTAACTCATTTGACTTTACGTGATCCAGTCCCTTATCTGATGCTAAAATTTCTAACAAGGCTCTTAAATCATGCTAAGGGTGAGGTTCACTAGTTAAAGAGTTTATGAAGGCAGATTTATTAAGCCAAGAATAATTCGGGTGATCCATCCAACTAGAGGTGTATTCCTCATCTAAGCACTCAAAAGGTTGTTTGTCAAAAATGGGTGATAATTGGTCAAAATAAGATGGATTAAGCCAAGAGTAATTATCGTAATCATTCATCTCAAAGGTATAGGTATCATCAATTGATTCAAAATGCTTTATCCAATTATCCCCCCATTCATCTTCAAATTTAGGTTCATACCGTTGGTAATCATACCAATGGTCCTGTTGCCTCTACATCTTTTTGATGACTAAAAGAAATCACCAAAAGGCCACACTCTATACAAACAAAGATGATAATAAAATTAAATTAAAAAACGTCTAATTTAAACATCAAACAAATAAGAAAATAAAACAAATCTCTATAGTAAATGACACCGATATATCCCTAATATCATAATTGACTTCCCTAGCAATGACACCCAAAACTTGATTGCGATTGGCCACATGCAAAATTAGCTTAAATAAATGTCTTTCAATGAAAAATTTAACAATTAAGTTGAGACCAACATTTTAGTAAGCGTACCAGTCGAATCAAGTAATAAATGGAGTATATTTAAGACTCTAAGTTTTGATCCCATAAGGAAGTTTATATGATGTAAGTACTATGTCACTCGGATTGCAATTATCTAAAGAACACTCAGTTTTATGATTTAAGAAAATAAATAACTAAAAGCTAATCTAAAAAGCCTAGAAAAATTCCAATCTATTGTAAAAGAGATACATATTTCCTTTCATACATTATTCAGTTAAGCTTTGGTGGTAGATGATTTAGTTGATGGATCAGTGATGCTTAATCTAGGGTCTTCACTAAATCAAGGCAGCACTATAGTTAAAACACTGACTTATCTCTATTGGTCATATCCTATGGTTTGGTTATGCCTCAGACTTAGGTAATAGGCTTGAAGTTTAGTAAGTATAGTCCTAAATTATCCTAATCTAAGACTAGTACCCTCATATTCAACCAATCTTTGGTTAGTTTATTGATTTAGACCACGTTGTTTATTGATTTTTCTAATAACCTAGGTAGAGACTGTTGGATCCTGGATTATATGATGGCAATATCCTAAGTGATCAGTTCAAGACAAGCATTAAGCATTTAATAAACGAAGATTAATTCACTAATCATGCATTAATCATAAATTAACACAATTAATCACTCATAAATAGATTCAGTATGATAACTTAACTGAAATAAACATTAATCACAATAATTAATTAAATATCATAATAGATATAACTTAAGCAATAAGACTTTGATTAATTTAAAATAACAACAATAATACACGAAATTAAGAGTTTAGAATTAACCAAATCATATCCCCAAGTGGTATTCCCCATATGGTATTCTAACTTTAAACTATGTGCATGAAGCTATTAGAACTTCAAAAAACCTGAAAATCTCAAATTATAAAAGATTGAAAAGAAAAACAACCTAAAAACTATTTTAATATGAAAACAAACTAAAACTAATGTGTTTTGTTCTAGATCTGGATGCTTAGAATGTTTGGAGAGACCCTCTATTTATAGGGTTGAAGGTGCTACAAGTGGATGTAGAAGACAAAACGCAATTATTGAACAATCTGTTGAGAAAACGTGTATGCACCCTATAATGGCGGTCTACTCCGATCTTTGACAACGCTGTTATAAGATGAACAACCTGCCGTTAGTAAGCAAATTTTTACTCCTTCAATGGTGGTCTGTGATCCATCAATGGGGGGCTATGCACGGTGCCATTAATAGCCCAAAATTTTGTCCTTCTTTAATATTTTTGCATATTTCTCCAATTATTTACATCAACCTACACATTAAATATTTCTAAATATTAATTAAACAGTTAAGCATTGAAATAGGAGTAAATTGACATCAAATAGCAATTAAAAACACTATGAATTTGACATATAACACATACCCAAATATGCAGTATGAAAAACCTTCAGAAACTTGTTTAGGTTGGACGAAACTGTAAAAGTAGGCAATGCGTGAATTAGTTCAAGCTCAATCTCAACCTCTGGCTCATCATCCGGATAGTTAATACATAGCAACTTAAGATTGAAAGTAGGAACTGCAATCTTCTTTAATATGCATTGGTATGGCTCTATGATTTCTTCAGCTTTTCTATAGACTCGTTTGAACTCTCTTCATCTTTTTCTTAAAATGACAATTAGCTACTACTATGAAAAAATATATATGTCTATATTCATCACTCTAACAAAACCTGATATGACTTTCAATAGGAGAAAGAGAAAAAGTGTTAAAGGGAGAAAGAAGTGAACCCCTATTTTCCTCAACAAATTTTCTCAATCATGTGTGTTTTAAGGAATTATAAGATATTAAAAAAAATGGGTGAAGAATAAAGATCAATAAAAAAAATTAACAAAGGAAATAATAAGTAACAAATACCCACTCCTCAGTAACAATGCTAAAAATTTGGTAACTCATCGCAAAATACTAAATAAGAAACCTAATTGAACCTTATTATACAATATGGTAAGCTAGAATCGAACCACAAGAAGCTAGAATGCAATTCCTATTTCAAATGTTGTAAGAAAAATAAAAATAAAAATCTTTGGTGCAACAAAAGTGAAATAGGCTAAAATGAAATTAATGCAACTAATGAGACAAATACAATGCAAAATATGGTAAAACTAATAACAATGTCAAAGAAATTGATGGAAGGTATCATTGGGATTCTAGGACAATCATCAGTCCTCGAATATAAATAAATGATGCTTTAGCTAAGATGTTAGCTTATGGATCTAAACAAGTTTTTGAGTCCTAAGTTCCTAAAAAATAGATCAATTTATTAAGTGTAGAAGCATAAAACCGTAAGGAGTAACTAACTTAGGCCACTAACACATAAGCTCAGAAAGTGTAACCTAAAGGATTGGAACCTTAGACTAATTGGTTAAGTTTAACAATAGAACTGATTAACCTATTGCTACTTACAAAAATTAATAATGACTATTATGTATGAAAAGTATCAATCCTATTTTTTGAAATAGGCATTATAAAAAACGTGATCAAGCCTAGAAAATAATCCTTATCATTGACATTAAACCCGAGTTCCAATCTAATCTAAATCTAGAACCCTTAATTCAACGAAAGCATAATTTCATTCTTACAAATGATAACCCGCTATACGTTTAATACCTTTACCCCTTAAAGACTTAGTTAATGATATTAATTATAATAAAAACAGAAAATAAATTCAATACAAACATGTTAAAAACTATAAAAATAAGTAATAGAAATGACAAGCCAACAACAAATCTGATGGAAACCTAAAGTTTTATACTAACAATAAATTTAATTTAATGTAATACATAAATCCCAAGGTCAACAAATTAAACAGGAAATCTAGCACTCAGAACTATAATAGAAACTAAAATTAAACAATCTAGAACCAAAGAAAATACATAACCTTATCAAAAGCACCACCAATTAGGAGAAAACAATAAAGATAATTCCTCACATTACTAGTAATTAATAAAAACAAAACTAAAACTATAAGAGCCCAAGCTTAAACAAGAATCAAGGCTAGAAATTGAAAAGAAAACCATCTATTAATATAAAATAAATCATCCTTACATTGTTCAAGGGACTCAAACTAAGAAATTATCAAACATCTAATATAAATATAATAGAACGTCAAACTACAAAAATGCATTAAGAAAAAGATTCAACAACTTTAAATAAAGTGCACTACTACCTAAAACAACTAAACTAAATAGATTGAAATCCAAAAAAAAATTCAAAACCGCAACTTATAGCCCAAAGAACATGAAGAAATTGTAATAACCAAGATGGACGTTTAAGAAATAATAATGGCTACTCAACATGTCAGGACTCTGCCTTCTTTGAGACTTTTACACCCTTTCCAATTAGGATAAAACCTAAGATTATGCAAATAATATTTTTCCTTTTTATTTTTCACTGTCAGCTCTTATAACTACGATTCATTAACGACAATGGTGATCTATTCTGAGCCTTTATTGGGGTCCAGCCTAAATTCTTTAATGGTGGTCTACATACACCACTGTTGACCCAATTTAGATTGCCATTGATAGGGCAAATGAACAACCCTTACTCCATTTTTGCTCTGATTTCTTCTAAAACTTGATAATTTGATATTGAACATAGGTTAACATTTATAATCTTTCATCTAAAACAATTGAACACAATTTGAGCATCTTATCTAAAAAATAAGGATTAAATGATGTGAAATCACATACTAAAACATAATATAAGATATCCCTATCAATTAACAAATTTTCTTAATAGAGGATAAAAAAAATTTACTAACTACATAAAACACTTAATTCAAGATGAACGTAAAAAATAATTGATAAAGATAAACAATGAAAAACAGGTTAACAAAAATATTAGAAAATATTAAGATACCAGTGAAAAATGATATTTGTAAATGAAAGATTACCATTAAAGAAAATTTTTTGAAAAACAATGATTTATTAATAGCAAAGTTAGACAATGAATATTTGCCAATAATAAAATTAAGATAGTTTAAATATTAGTATGTTGTGAAGAATATAAAATGTTGAAAAACGAACATATTGTCGTGAAAGATATAACCTCTTAAATAATATTTATTATCAACAACTAGATAACGATGAATTGTTAGTATTGAATTAAAATGGTCTTGATATTAGAGATTTCATGAAAGAAATAAAACATTGCACGATGAAAAATTATAATCAACAACTAGATGAATTGCTAGTGAAAAAACAAAAATGGCCAAAATATTAGATATAAACTGAAAGAAATAAAATGTTGATCAATGATGAATTGTTAGTAATAGCTGGACAATGATGAATTATCATTAAGAAATATTTAAATAGTTTCGATATTAGATAAGCCATTAAAGAAAACATTGAACAATGAAGAATAATCAATAATAATTGGAAAATGATAGATTGCAAATAATGAAAATTAAAATGGCCACGACATTTGGTATGGCTTAAAATAAATAAAATGATAAATTTAAATGAAATTGAAAGATGATTTTAGTATCACATATAATAGGAAAAATTGGAAAGTATTGCCTTGATTAAATTAATTAATTTATATCCAATCTTTTGGTTCTGAAATTTGATACTTTAGACTAAGTACCTCATTTGAAACTTTAAATTTCAACAATGTATCGTAGATCCTTATAAAAGGAAAGGAACATGAAGATCTATC
This sequence comes from Pinacopodium congolense, assembly GCA_028565735.1. Lineage (NCBI taxonomy): Eukaryota > Viridiplantae > Streptophyta > Magnoliopsida > Malpighiales > Erythroxylaceae > Pinacopodium > Pinacopodium congolense. Next base: position 2,950 of record JAOXYD010026277.1, on the reverse strand, counting down.
GAAGCAAGGAAAGAACCTACTAGCAGTTTGTCAATAAGCTATCTAGATCTATCTCTGATCAAATTTTGAACAATGGAAGTAGGCAAAATTAGTTGCTAAAACTAGTGGATATTAAAGCTTTTGAGTTCCAACCAAATCAAGACGTGATCATAAACATCTTGAGGTGATTCAAGAAGTTAATAAGGCCATAATTATCATCTATTCCAAGTGGTTCTATTATCCAAAATCGAGAAGTAAGATTAAGTGAATAATTTTTGTAAGATGTTGGTCTCCTTTCAAATGTTGTAAATTAAAGGGTTCGTATCATCTTGTTGTGCTAGATGTAAGGTAGTGGTTTAACTCCTATAGAGTGGACAAATTATTCATTAACTAATTTATTTCCTTTAAAAAACAATCTATAACATACACACACATATATATATAAGCATATAGACCATGCCTACTAATTGGAAATGTAATCATAAGCAAATAGCAAAATTCTATATTATATCACTAATCAAACCTATATGGATTGGCTTGTCATTGATTTTTTGGCTACCTATCTCTAGCTTGTTGTTAGAAGATGAAAATTTCTTTCTTTTGTTTTATAGTTATAGTATTGACTATTAATGTGATAGTCTTTCACTAATTCTTTATTAAATAATTTATAACTGATAAATGCTTTTCATATTTTAGTTTTGATAAGGATTCACCAATTAGTTGTCGATGTTTTTCCGTAAAGATTACTTCATAAATAGACAGATTTTGAAAATAAATAAAATTAAAAAAGATATAGGATGATATAAAACAAGCAATTTTGTTTTGCATTGAATTGTTTTAGTAGTTAAATGATTACAATAATAAACATCTTTTTGTGAAGATGGTCAAAGCAGAGAAAAATTAATATAGATATTGATTCATTAATAATGTCGATATGTCATCGTCCATATACGATGAATCCACCATTTCATAATAGAAAATTGTTCGCAAATTATGAAAATCTTTTAATTATAACGGGGATAAATGATGATAAATCTTTTTAATGAATAAATACTTTTTAAACATCACATATTTAGAGCATATTACCCTTATGATATGGCCTTCAATAAATTATTTCTTACTTATTTAACTATTAGTTGTTAGTTTTCATTTTTAACCTAGTAAACTGCGCCAATTTTCAATCTTGCAAGTTTTGATTTGGTTTCACATATTTGATTTATTTTGCATTAGTTATTTATATAATATTTTTATTTTTCTAATTTATATTAGAAATATTTTTCAATAAAAATACTAATTGACTAAACATAAATTGGTTGGTGTAGGAAAACCTTCCCTATTTATGGTGATCAAAACTAGTGTACCATTTGAGAAGAGTTTTTCTCTGCATACAAACTTTCATAGTTGATGCCCCATTTTTCTCTTTTGTCTTCTTAAGTAGGAAGAATTTTTGTTAGCACCAAGTCTTTAAGTAATAATGTATGTAGCTTTTACCTTTTTTAACTTAAGACTAACCCATCTTTCAATAATATAACTAGCTTGCATGACCAACTACTAAGGTTCTCTCTTTCTTAATAAGATTCAACTGCGTATATCTTGCTTTACCCACTTAGCTTCTTAAGGTTTTGTTTCCCTAAACACATTAAGAAGTGGGATTTCAACTTCTATTAGGATGAAAAATTTTTTCCATAGACTAATGAATATGATGTTTCCCTAATAAATGATCTAATCGTGGTATAGTAGCCGTGAAGCGCATATGACAACATGTCATCTCAATCTCGGTATGCAATCATAATCTATTGAGCTATTTTATCTTTACCCTTTACCTCTCATTTTGTTGAATAAGGTGAGGAATTTAGACGAATGATCTTAAATTGCTCACATAGCTTCTGAATTGTTAAAATGTTAAGCCTAGAGGCATTATGTATGATAATTTTATAAGGTAACCCATAACGATGGATATTATCCCACTAAAGAAACATTTTGAATACTATTTACATGAATTGATAATATAAGGTGTTTTAATACAATAAGTGAAATATTCTATGGAAATTATGATGAATATGTGATCATTTTATATTGGTAGAATAATTAAAATAATGACATTAGTTCTTCATATTAAAGCCGACAAATGTTGTTCCTCTATGTAGTCTAAAAAAAGTGAGACTTCCTTAAATAGTTAATGCAATCTCTTTTCAATAGTTGATGAATGTAAAAGTGTAGAAACTCTAATGTGTCAAAAGGTGAAGTTGAGCAAAGAAGATGAAGCTAAAAAAGTTGATGAGACCTTTTACAGAAGTCTGGTTGGTTGCCTAATGTATCTAATGGCTACAAGACCTGATATCCTACATTCGGTAAGTCTATTATCTAGACTTACAAATTGTGTAACTGAAACGCATTTTACCACTGCTAAAAGAGTCCTGAGATATGTGAAAGGGACAATAGAATATAAAATCAGATTTTGTGCAAGTCAAGATTTTGTTTTGGAAGGATATTCCTATAGTGACTGGGGAGGATCTCTTGATGATTTGAAAAGCACTTCAATTTACTGTTTCAAGTTCGGTTTAGCTGTGATCTCATGGTGCTGCAAAAAGCAAAATACAGTGGCACAGTCTACAGCAGAAGCTGAATTTACAGCTGTCAGTGCTGCTATAAATCAAGCTTTATGGTTAAGAAAAGTCTAAGTGGATTTGAATCTTAAGCAAGAAGGATGCACAGAAGTGTTAGTTGATAATCAAGCAACAATTTCTATTTCCAACAATCCTGTCTTTCATGGAAAAATTAAGCACTTTAATATCAAATTATTTTTTCTTCGAGAAGTGCAAAAGGAAGGTTCAGTTGACTTGAAGTACTGCAAATATGAAATTCAATTGATTGATATATTTACCAAGCCCTTACCAAGAAGCAAGTTTGAGTTTCTTAAAAAGAAATTTGGAGTTTGCAGCAATCAAAGCAAGGAGGAGTGTTAAAGTTA